>JAPWLS010001322.1:0-41968 GCA_028551675.1 Tineola bisselliella | reverse complement strand
AAATACTTAAGTATTTTCAAGGCGGGGAGTATGTTGACGCGTTTTGTTTGTTGCAAAACACAGTACTGGAACGGAACGTAGTGTCAAACTTTTTCCTGACCTACCTCCTTTCCGGTATGCAGTTACACATTACGTTTGGAGTCCGCACGTCGCTCGCAACGAGACGACGCTAATTATTATCCGCGCCGCATTTTTATCATTTCCTTTGTTATATACCACCGCACCGCAATATATTGTGTTAGTTCCGCGCCGCAAATATCAGAGTGAAACCAAGTGCTTCTGCTGGACCAGGGTGCTTCCAGATCGAGCTCGTCAAGTAAGTTGCATGCCATTTTTTTCCTTGAGATAGCTCCTTTTATTATTTCTTCCGCACTATCTCAATTGCGCCATCAACTACTTCCGAGTTGGGCACTGCTGGCCTGACCGGTGCTTGTGTTTTGCATAGATAACTCGCTGCGGGTCTGCTCTCAGACCCGCTGGTCCTTCAGCCATCCCGCTTAACGAAACGGCATAAGCAAGGTCAAAAAACCCCATGAACCAGCGATCCACCAGCGCCACGACGACGCCCCATCATCACATTCCCATTTCCGGCTAGACGAGGTAACTCGCTCGCGGGTCTGCTCTTAGACCCGCCGGGGGCTCGTCGTTTGCGTTCGCACTTATGAAATAATAATTATTATAAATGACTCGTGTTTTTAATAAATATCGAGTTTCAGCATAACGGTTAATAATTAATTTTCATTATTATTTTATTTGGAACGACCGTGGCCGAGTTTGATGTAGACGCGGAGTTGCAATTGTCCGGATCTTTTAAAAACTTTGTCTGGTACAAACTTTATTTTACTTTTGTTTTATTTCATTCTACAAATCTTACTTCAACTGTTTATTATACGGACTGCCTCAACTGTTAACTTATAGGAGACAAACAAAGAAAAAAGATACATTTCTCCTTGGTTAAGGCAATCAGTGCATAACCTAACAAAGCCGGCGGTCGGATGCATGTTTATTTTCATTCTATTACCTTTCGCGTTTCCTTTTAATATCGTCTAAATTAAATAGTGTACTAACAAAAATATTGTCGTCTCATTCTCACGTATTTCAGTGGATAATGGCTTACTTGTTCTCTGAAACACGTTCTCGCCCTGAATATTTGAAACTACAGGAGTTTCAGTCCAGTCCGCGTCTAGCGGCGGGGGCGAGCGGTAGAGTACCGTGTTACCGCTTCATGCTTTACCGCCAAAATTAACATCGTCGATCTCCACGATAAAGTTAATTTATTTTGCATGCAAAATTGGAGTGGGGTGGCGAATATACCGCAAAGTAACTTTTGCTTTACGAATAAGTTACGGTCGAATTGAAGTTAGTAGAATGCAGTTTTGTAAGACATTTAAAAAGTGATGGATTTAAAGTGGAAAGCTTATTTTAGCTAACTGAGTCATAAGCATTTGAATTCTGTGTTGGTTTTAGTGTAATTAGCTTGTTAGCCCTACTCCTACGTAACCCTTGGTCCAATTACATGTGACTTACTTTACCTATATCAGTAATGTTCATATCTCTATTGTAACATATTTTTGAAATTCCTTATTAAATAAACGAATACAAATTAGTGAAATGACTCTATTTTGACTATAACAGTTTAGTGGTATTCTGCAGTGGTGTTAATCTGACATATCTTATTACTTTATGGTATTTTAAAAGTTTGGGACCAAATAAAAAGCCTATATCTATTAGTGAGAATATTTTCTAAAATTGGTAAGAATTATTTTATTTAGAATAATTTAGTTAAATATAGGTATAATAAGTTTTATTTTGTATTAGTGTTTGTGATTTTTGGTTTGAATTATTATATGAGGTATATCGATTTATATTTTTAACGTATATTGTTTTATAATAACTCGGTTAGGTTATTTTACAGATGAATAATTTCTTTATATTTGTAGAAACAAAAATCAAGTGTTTTTAACATCACATAAGCATATATTAAAATTAATAAATAAATATAATATTTATTTCGACTGGGGATCGAACTCGAAACGTTTACATATAAGACAGACATGCGAATAACTATGCCACGGAGATCATATATATAGAACTTTATTTATTATTTTTAAAAATATTTCAAAGATTGGAAGAAATATAATTGTATGGAATTTTGTATTACTACTGATTCACATAAAAAAAAAGAAATTGCATCGTTATTTAATCAATAATTTCCTTTTTATGTCAAATACACAAAAATATAATTAAGACTAATTAATACATTAGTCGGAAACATACATATGCATATAGTATATATTTCATACAAAGAAATAATTAACTGAGAATTTAGGAAAATACGCCTGGTGACTTATATTTTCCATGTGAGGCACGTATTTTCTTTGTTAAATCCCAATTCAAAACTTAAAAGCTGTTGAAATTTCGTTCATTCAAAGTTCATAATAAAGTTGGTTTAGAAGCACCCTCTTAGAATCGAGGTAGGTTTTTATGCAAGGCGCCTACCGTCTGACCTACATGACCTAAATTACTTGAAACCCTTAGTTAGGCTTCCTTATATAATGCAAGTTAGACACACTTCACTATTACCCTTATGTTAGAGATATTATTTTTAATACGCGTGGCATTATTAAACACTGTCTCTAAATTAAAAAAAATAATTTTAGAGGGTAGCGGATTTTTTTCATATGACACAGTTTTCAATTGTTTTTGTTTTATATACTTAACTATAATTATATATGTAGATACTATGAATCTAGACATTGTAACACCGTCTCACTGCTTAACGATAAGATGTTAGTAAATTAGTAATAGTTCATTTTTATTGGTCATTAATTCGGGCGCTATCCAGCATACAAAGAACGTTTGTTTAATGCTATAGTTAAGAGGAAAAGTTCTCAAACAGTTCTTCTTTCTACCAATGATTGTTTTATTTACAGCGATCATTACGTTGGTTATATAAAAATAGATAAATACAATGGAAAACCAAATTTTGCGATGTTTCACTTTATTGATTAGCATTTTCCTTTTAATTAATTTTTCATTAATTAGAATCGTTCGATATTTAGAAAAAACAACAAAGTAACGAATAATCGACGATATAATAAACTTTACGTAATTATCGATAAGCTTGGTTGCTGTATGAACAGGATCTTAATATCGGTTAGGGAAACAATTCAATTATGAAACTTGTTTAAGTTGATGTTGAACTTAACACCTGAAAGGTCCAGGTTTAAAGTTCGTAACGCCTAATGAATCTTTGAAGTTATTTTAGCATTTGTTGAATTGTTTGTTCAAAGTTGAATAACTTTATTTATTTTATATAGCTATAGGTACTAAGCTTGTTTCATAGAAGAAAGAACAAAAGTACATTCGACAATCTACAAATGGATACAGATTGAACTTTGAACTGGTGTCGCCTGCGTTCATTTGTCGAAGTTGATGCATGTGTGAACGGGATGCAGATATCTGATTTACCATTCACGACACAGTAATCGTTTCTCTTTCTATCACTTATATACCTACAAAAACTGTATCCAATTGAAAATGCTGTACATATCACAATTGCTTTTATTTTAATTCTGTTGAGATGAGATATACTAGAGAAAACAACAGAAACAAAGTCATTACGTCCGCATATGTTGTTTTAGTTATATGTCCTGCGTTTAAATTAAATCGCTGAATCTTATTTGAAATAATTTATCTCATCTGGTTTGCAAACTATTCTATGAACAACATTAGTAATGTATCCACATATTTATTTGCTTCCGTATTACACTTAATGTACGAAGTGTAATTATTAATCTAGAAGCTTCTCATCTGTTTCTAGTGTTCTTATTTTATCTCTAAATGTCAGTATGTAGGTTAGATTAGATAATATGAGCAATTGCACGTACATACGTCATTTGTTACGAATGATGAAGACAGGTGACGTCGAATATTGTTTATTTTTATTTTGTATATTGATTTTTTTTGTTGTTAAAGAAAAGTCGCATTTGTTTTTCATTTGACATTAAAAGGTGAGTCATTCGTGACATTCGTGCGTATTAAATAACAGTTCCTGGGCTAGTATTTCAGTTTTAATTATTGACTGTTTATGCTTTAGTGAAATAGCTGTTCAAAACAAAAGCTTTCGGTAAAAACAAATTGTCGTTTGATGTAATTTTATTTTATACTCGTAGTTTCTAAAATGAAAGCAACGGCCCAATACGAGTATGTTTTGTTTGCGCAATCATTTGTCTATTTTATACTGCGTAATAAGCTTATGGTTCGTATTGAAATACTTTTAAAGTTAATGGTTTTTTTTTCTAACATATATTATTAACGAAAAGAGAATTCGCAGTTCTGTTTAAATAAGATACCGGTATAGATTCTATTCAATTCAACCTCTTGAATTTCAAATATAAATTTAGTTTGCAACCGTCTACTTTTAAAAGCAAAATGTACTTCACAAGATTTAGGTTTATGCAGTCTATTTGCGTCCTATTCACTATTACGTTTCAACTAAAAATATCAAAATAAAGGAGGAATTTCCCGGATCATTTACCATTTATAACGCCCACTTTTTGTCCAATCGGGCTCAGTTAATTAAAGAGGCTAGTACTCATAAACCTTGTAACTGTTCTAACTAAACTTTATCTTTTATAAGAGATGCTTTGTTTTAGTTAGTTTTACTACATACTCATCTACGAAAATATAAATACAAACCTATTACCAATTTATATTATATTATATTATATTATATTATATTATATTATATTATATTATATTATATTATATTATATTATATTATATTATATTATATTATATTATATTATATTATATTATATTATATTATATTATATTATATTATATTATATTATATTATATATAGTGCCCTGATATCTAACTTATACCACCAAAACATATAAAACAAAAGTTTTAAAAATATTTTTATAACACATGCGTTTTTTGCGGTAAATTCTCCAATTCGTTTTTTTTTCTATAGAGGTTATTCAAACGTTATTTAGATTAGGGTTAGGTTTATCAACTACTTTTACTTATGGATTTATATTTAGAAAGCGTGGGTGGTGGCATTTCGTTGTATGTTATTTAAAAAATGTAAATCTGGCATAAAGAAAATAAATTTCATTTCAAATATATTCGCTTTTTTTATACACTAAAAACACGCTTGGTATAACGTAGTTTTCATTATGTTTTAGTCCGACAAATTACTAGTGTTTTCCATAGACATTTAAATAAATATTACGCTATACAATATTCAAATAAAGTAATATATGTTTTTTTTCTCTATTTTATAGACCGTCAATTGTTCTAAGCAAGTTTATTTCAGTTAATTATTAAATACCTAATAGTATTTTTTATTTTTAAATTTCCGAACTGAAACAAGAAACTTCAAACTAAAGCCGCTCAATAAAGCAACCCAATCTTGTTCTTTGAATTTATATATTCGATATTTAAAGCCGTGTTTCATTGAAGAATGATTGCGCATTTGTATGAAGGTGTAGGTCAATGATGCCTTTGAACCGTGAATGAGCTATTCTATACATAATGTAGGTATGTATCTATATATTAAATCGATAACGTCAACTTGCTATTAAATTAATTGACCAATAAACTTTTATAGTTGAGATGTGGCGAATGAAAATACACGATATAGTTAACGTTATTTATATCATGATTAGAACTTATTCTTTTTAACTTTCTAAATTCTTTGAGTTGATTTAATTTTAAAATAACGAGCAGCCTAAATGAAGTAATAATTTAAATTCAAATATATTCTATTTTGTACTTGGATATTAAAGTAAAATCTTGTCAGTTAAAACTGAATTGTTTATTCAGTGCTCTTTATAACTCACACCTTTACACAGAGCACATTCCTCTATTCAAGTAATCAGTACGATAGTAGAGATGATTTCAGAGACTTTCAGTGATTTCAACTTAATATATTAGACGGAATACGGTCAAATGACCGAACCGCAAACCGCATACACAAGAATACTAAATATCTTTAACAATTAATTTCTTTTTGAGTTATAATTATTGCTTTTATTTTTGATTTATGATTATGCTAATGTATGGACAAATTATATATAGCTGGATACGCCTTAAAATATATATCATATTGGACGATTAATTTGTGTACTACTGTGATATGTCAATGATGTGGCATATAAATAAATAAATATATTAGTTGTGTATTTTGTTCGGATTTTTATAGTTTTTACTGTAATGCCCCGCTTTACGCGAGGGATACGTTCCGGAAAAAACTGAAATTCCTGCGACCATAGAGAAGTTGATGGCAACATTATGTTTCGCGTAATGCGGGGCAATTGAGCCCGAAATTTGAATTTAATAGTGAAATCGCGCATAACGGGGTCGCGTAAAGCGGGGTATTACTGTATAGTCTTTTATTTCTAAAATTTAACATCTTTCTATTTATTCTATTCTATTTATTTATTAATAACATATAATGTTTTAATGTAATTTTGTTGGTGGGCTTAATAAATAAATAAATATACGAATAAAATTTCCTTTACTAACTTTTTATAATGTTGTCAGATTTTAATACTAGTATATTTCTAGGTGTTTATTCAACGGCGTATTCATTACGTTCAAATCGAATACTCACTATAAATAGTTGAGGTCGTTTCTGTAATTATTAAATACTTAAATCCAAGGACCAGAGTTTATCTGACCCAACTAAACATATTTTAGAAATGACTGCTTTGTATTCAATTACTTTTCAATTACCACTTAGCAACTTTTAAAAAAATTAAAATCGAGATTCTATAAGAACTATTTCTAAATATGTATATATATAGTTAAAATAATTTAAAATACTCATAAATTCCTAAACCTTAAAATATTTTTAGTATACTGTGACTTTTGTTTTAGGGATAGACAGAGATTAAAGTCACCTATTTCATTTTTATTTATAAAAAAAAAGAATTAATAAATTACCAATTAATTATTAAGACTGGTTTGATTCTCGATGGAAATTAACTGTGATACTTATAAATATGATATACTTTTTAATAAATTTTGTTCAGTTTTTGTTATGAATTCTTTACATTATATTACATTGTTATTGCGTCATTGTTGTGCTAATATTGGTGCTATATTACACTGTTTATTTCTGCATAAACTTAATAGCAGAAGCTATAGAGCAAAGGAAGACTTATCACTGAGACGTCTAAAAGCGGAAGTAGATTAATACCATCTAATTCAAAATACGCTTCGCCGAGTAACCGTACAGGGGCTTCGAAGACTTCTAATCAATATAATAACACGGTTCATTCAACGCGTACACGCTTTATATATCTATTAATTTACTATTAGGTTTTGTGTGTAATTGTGCTGGTATTTCTTTATTAAATAAAGTTATCGCGACTTCATTAATCAACGTTGCCATTTGTTGACGATACTCGTGGTCTAAGTACTGGGATAGATTTAATTTTATTAAATTTGTACCTATATATTTTTAGGCTTGGCTTTAGTTGAGGACCCCAAGTCTGTACGGATAACGAAAAGGTTAGGTTAGAGGTAGCTCTATATTAGTACGATACGTTATAGCTTTGTCTGTTTTTTTTTTAAATTGACACAATTTAGAAAAAAATAGATTTTACAATTTTACATTTAGTAATTCCTGGGGTCCTCAACTAAAGCGTTACCTTTTTTTATGTATTAAAGAACAGAACAAATAAGAAATAAACAAAAGAGTGTAGTTATAAACTTGGATTTTCTTGTATGTATGTATAGTATATGGGTATCTTGCGGCTTACTTTCGTCTGATGACATCTGTAAATCGTCTTAAATTAGTCAAATCATGTTCCCGATTTGTTCGTTGTTTAAGCAGAGAGCAACGATTCTAACATTTTAGAATACATCTCGCTTTTGTAATATTCATAATATTAATCAAAGGATTATTGCGAAATATCACGATTGAAAGCAAATATCGATCGTGAACTTTTAACAGGAAATGATTCTTGTGAAATAAAAATAAAAACAATAAAACGAAAGCATCATTGCCAGTCGCACGGAATCATGAATAAAATACGTTCGGAATTCAGGTGAAGTCAGACAAGACTAACCTACTTCGTAAAGTCATACTTTTAAGCAAGTTTACTGTGACCTCTTTATCATGCCTTCTTGTATATTTTATTAATTAATTTTTATCGATTTTGTTACGTTTTTCATAATATTTAAGTCGATTATTTCAATAGTAATAAATTGATAAAGCGGTGGCGAGAGGTATTAAAGATGCTAAAATTATATATGTAGGTACAATACAACAAATTATAACTATCAAAAAATTACACAAATTATATCAAACAAAGGATGTTCCATTATTAATTTATTTAATTATAAAATTTACAATAAGTCTTAGTTGAATAGGATATGACAAATAGAAGAGTTTAAATTTACAAGTAGATAAATAATAAGTTGTAAATAATTTCTCTGCCTACACCTAGTTTTAGAGTTTAATAGTATTAAATATATCGAGATTATTATGAGAGTTAAATCAAAAATAAATAAACTTATAACTGACTAAAGCCCTATATACAATATTGATTTATCTACAGAACTAATCCTAGGCCTGTATTTTTGTAGAAAGTGCTTTTCCGTACATTAATAACAAAATGTATTTATATAAAAAACAAAATAACAAATGTGTAATATTACCCAACATGTGATTGATTTTTTTTTTTCAAAGTGACTAGTGTCTCTAGAAGCAGTACACTAGTGTGTTAATGACATCTTAGTACCTACATAGTAAATACGACAAACTAAATTTGCCCTGATTTATTTGTTATAGAAATCGAACGCGTCAAAAATAAAAGGTCGCTTAGTAGATATTGATCAAACGTTTCTTATCGATTCTGTGTCGTTCTTTATTCATGTTTACTCATTCAAATTTAGCTTCCGAAATCGTTCTAATCCTTTAAAGTTTTACGTCTAAAGTTCGCGAACATAATTTTAACTAATTTAAATGATTTTATTCTACATTTGTAGAGTGATTTCCCAATATTCCCGGTTACTTTGAACTATTGATTTCGAAATGAAACTGAGTCATTTTACAAGTACATAAGAATAAAAATATAAATCTGAATATAGTTAAGTACTTTTCACTTTAGTAACTAACCCTTCCTTAGAAAATAAAATTCACTGCACTATTTCGTGAAATCACTCGATTGTGGAAGAGTCACTCAAGAAACACTTAAGGATTTAGCCTTTACATTACTTCTTTTAAATATATCGCATAAAAAAATTCGACTACCTTTAGTTTAGACCAGCAGTTCTCAAAGTTTGGGGAAAGTAAAAGCCCTAATATAATAATTTAAAAAATACTGATTTATATGTATTTATTTATAATCATATTGCAATGTAATAATACATAATATTATATATCATAATATATTTTTTGCAGTATTTTCGCACTAGGGCTCCGCGGAGCACACTTTGAGAATGGCTGGTTTAGACTTTATTATAGACACAGATCTTTTTAAAATTCTTTGATATTCTATATTTTTATAGTAGCTTGACATATGAGCATCTGATGTTAAGTTAAAGTTTTTTTGCCTTAGCTAATGTTAAAATCTAATGTTATGTTTTTTATATATGTTGCTTATGTATCCCCTCCCTTCACATTTTTTTTCTCTTAATAAATATTTATAGGTTGGCTGGTAGAAAATGCTACCTAGCATTAAGCCCGCCTGTACTGATGTACTAAGTTTCAAATAAATAAATAAATAAATAAAATAGATTATGAAGAAATAATAACTGTTTTCACAAATTATTGCAGCCAACAGTAGCCTTACTTATGCCAACTTTATAAGTTGAGTGTGCGTTTAATACGTTTATTCCATAACACAACATAGGTATAACTCGTGAAGGTTTTTTTGAGTCGACACTGACCCGCAAGCCAGTGGAGTGCCCACCTGAGCCGAGTTAACAAGGAAGTCTACTTGACCCTAACAAGTGTTAGTATTGTGTTCGTCTCATTAACCTTGAGTTATTATTATTAAGAAGTGTTTGCTGACATTTTTAAAATTTTAAAAGAATTCATTAATAAATGCTTTATTGTTTTAAAAACATGCTTAGATAGATCAATTGGCGGTCTTGTGACTAAAAGCGATTTCTTCGACAGAATGAATCAATCAAATTTATCATTTTTAATTGACATAAGCTGTGCAGTATATATTGTTTTTACAGTTATATCAGAACGCATTTAACGTATCAGAAATCACTAAAATACTCACCAAAAACCGATAAGAATTAATCATAATATTTATATAAGTAAATATTTTCTTATTGGATTATATCTGAACAATACAAATAACAGTACTATATGTCTAGTCGGTAAATTACATTGCATAATACTAAATCAATATCTGTATACTACATGTCAATATATAATTTCAAACAATAACCTAGAGACGAAAATAGTACAAGTTTATTTTTCTGCGTCGGCACGCATTTCATTATTCTATTTTTAAATTAAGCGGCAATTCCAACGGTTCTCAATGTTTTATTAGTTTTTATTGATCATTAATTTGTACTGAAAAATTATTAAGACAATTTAAAATGTTTAAATTACAGAATGACTATGTGCATTTAATTGTTTAAAAACTGTATAAATTTGTTTAATCTCGAATTGCAATTATTTAAAGTTATAGAACAACTGTATTATAATAATAAAATAACCAGAAATGTTGTTAATACATTACTTTCGTAATTCAAGCAATATTTTAAAAGTGCATGTTAAAATAAAGTTTCAATTACTTCAATCATAATAAATTATTCACATTTTTTTATTTACAATGTATTTAATGGTCACACATTCTAATTGTATGTAATATTTGACTATGAAATACGACTTATTGCTTACTATTTGATTTAAGACAAGAATCCAATATGAATCTGATATTTTTAAAATCTTTCAGGTGTTAGTTAACCTATATCTAAAAAATAACATATTTTTTTTATAATATGGCGGAGAAGTTTTCAGACATAAAATACATAGGAAAAGAGTCTATTTTATTTCAACGGACAATGTAATGCTGATCTTCGTTTTCAATGAATTATGAATTCCGTTTCACAGGAAAATTACTCCACTAAATGGATTAGTATTTGTTTAAGCTTTGAATGGAAAACAGCATTTGTGCTAAAGTTTTTAGTATTTAATCAGAACCTATTTGCAATATTTTTAATTGTATTTACCTACTATCTAATTGTTTATTAATTAACTAGCTGTTGTTCAATCAGTCGAAAATCTAAGAAGATTTATACAAACTTTCATCCCCTATTTTATCCCCTTAGGGGTGGAATTTATCAAAATCCTTTCTTAGCGGATGCCTACGTCACAACATCTACCTGCATGCCAAATTTCAGCCCGATCCGTCCAGTGGTTTGGGCTGTGTGTTGATAGATCACTATGTCAGTCAGTCAGTCACCTTTGAGTTATATATATTTAGATTAATTTATTTATTTATTGGTATGCAAAACAATTGACGGCTATTAACGAAATAAAAAAAAGAAGATTATATTTAGTAGAGCTAAATTGTGATCAGAAATTATACTCACACAGCGTCACATTACATGGTTTAAAACAATTACTATTTACTATAATTATTATTGCACTACATAATACAGAATGATACTACAGAATACATAAACACCCGGTTGGAGACAACTGATGAACTAAAACGTTATATTTTCAGTTCTAGTTACGTTTTGGGTTTAACGAGGGTTGAAATAAAACAAATGAAATCGGATACAATCGTATATCTCGTAAAAAGGAATACCCATTTGATTATATCTGTCTGATGATCTATAAAGGTTGTATGTTTTCTTGATATACTTGTTTGAATGGGACGGATTGTCTTTTACAAGATTATGTTGCTTTTTTTTGACATGACTTCTCAATACAATTCATGAACATTTAATTATTGTATAGTATATTGCGTAATATTATTAAATTCTTTATTATATTTAAATAAGCCCATAACTAGATTATTATAATTATTAGTTTGTGATGCCAATAACTAAACAAATCTAGTACAGTGGCGAGCCTATAAAAGTCTGCAGTTGAAAATAAAAAGCGCTAGTATTGTAGTAAATAAAATAATGAAATATAATTAATTATACAACAATATTATTTATGTCAGTTCTAGACTGGCTTCAGATTTCTTTTGTTTTTTAAGCGTTTATTAAGATAGTACAAGTATCATAGGTAGTAAAGTGTGTTCCGTCCTAATAAATTTAAATTAGAAAAATAATTAAAATAATATCGTATTAGACATTCCAGTTAAAATATCTAATAAGATATTTGTAAGTTAATATTCGCATCTACATATACGTTATTAGAAACGTCCTATCGAAGACAACAGGCCGGTTACACCATACAACATGACATTTAATTAACACCGTAACATTTAACAATTAGTTATAAGTTAGTCGAGTACATTACCTTGATAGAACCTTGACGACAAAACCAGTAATATATCTATGTTCGTAAAACATATGATTTTCAAGTAAAATATTTATTAAATGCTTTGTTGATATTTTTGTAGCAATCTGTCACGTGATCACGCTTTGATGTCCGGAACATAATTAAAGTCACCTTCGATATGCCGGCTTAATCTGCACCATCCGTGCTCACAGTGCGTGGATAATTATTAAACAAATAAATAAAATATAAATATATATAGGCAAATTATTGACATATATGAAAATTGTTAAACACGAGTCATATCACATGTGTTAAATTTGAAAGCGTTGGTACTACCCCGGGACTGGCAGCCTGAGTTAATAACCATCAATCAGCCTATAGGTATGTAAAACACGTTACGAAATTTATCTACTATGAAAAAAAAACTCAAAACTCACGGCCACGGCTATTCATTCTTCAGTATATTATTATCTACAAAAGCGACGATTGACGTGAGTCTATTCTACACGCGATGTTTATGAATACTTTATACATTTTTGTACAAAACTGGGTCGATAAATATGTATGTATGTAAGTGATCATTATATTTGGTAGTATTGATATTGTTTCTATATCATCAACTAGGTCAAACTGTTTTTTGACAAGTTTATTGACAACTAAACAAGAAGATTTGTTCTGGTTATCTAGATTCTAGACAGTCTGGCGTCCCTGGATTTTGTCTGGAGACATAATGGTTGTCTGCACTATTGGTTAGCACCTTAGTTTGGCACCAAAACAAGTAATAAGTGAATAATAGTAATAATACTGGGTGGAGCAAAAAATCGCAATATTGTCTGCGAGTGTTCCTGACCGGAAAACAATTTCGTCTTGGATATATATATATATATATATATATGTATATATATATTGATATTGATATCTCATAGAGTTTTTTTACCAGCCTTTTATTATGTAAATGTATGAGGTCCCAGTGCTTCACCTTAAATTAATGCAATCCTTTATTGCATAAAAAAACAAATTGTAAATGTCTGTATGTATCTTTTGTTAATTAATCTTCGCTGAGATTTGATCAGAAATACAGTGTTAGATTACAGAATTACATGTTACATTTCTTACTTGTATTTCATTTTTTTAGTTTAAAAATTAACATTTAATATTAAAAAGCGTTCATAAAGTAACCAAACGTTTACCTTCTATCTCTCTCTAGGGACAAACATTAAGTACATTGTAAAAAATAATAGCACCTTGTTGTTACCGTTTTTACTATAATAGCTGTTCCATGAAAATAAAAATGAAGACATGAATGTGTAACCTGACATAACAATTTTCCTGCGCCAGATATATTTTTATACGCGCTCGTGGGTTGTTACAAAACACATACGGGACTTTAATGTGGTCCTATACTGATGTGTTTTGTTTATTTTTTAACAATAAGATATTTAGAAATATACAAATATAATATATTACAACTAAAACATGTAACACTTAGGCTGGAATCAAACACACATATTTATTAAATTTGTCAATGACAGGATGACATTTTGGAGAATTGGAATTTATAAGATAATTGTCAGTTTTAATTTGAATGTGTTTAGAATAAGGAATTGGATGGATTTTATTTGAAACAAAGGTAATAAAAGGCTTGTCAGAGGGCTGATGAGGGCAGTTGTTGCTGAATTGTTGACTGAATTAAGGAATTAAGATAACGTCATATTAGTCACTTCACATTACGACATTCAATCTGAACTAAAACTTCATAAATAGTTTTATATAACGTAACTGTAGAGTAGACCCCCACGTTTTAAATTGGCATGCTGAAAACAAAAAAAGGATGACGTTTATTTCTTTACGTTCAGATGAACAATCACCGTTTGGAATAGGCAGATGTGTCACCGAGATAGCATAATATAAAATGTTTTTGTTAAATAAAGTAATATTATGCGATAAAATAATCAACTTATTTACATATTATTATTGTTCAAAAGTAATCTATTTTAGAGTGTTTTTGTATGTTACAAGTCCAAGGTCAGAAAGAAAAAAACCTAAAATATTAAGTTAAATGTATAGCCATATCTCATGTCATTTTTGTTATAGCCCTTTTTTGACGACTTTCCTCGTACAATTTGCGGTTCAAATGTCAAGATCATATTTCGTCCTTTCTTCTGTTTTACAACATCCATAAAATTGTATCCTTAATCATTAGTGTACTTAATTTATTTAAATAATGCTTTTGCATAATATCTAACAACTCAAAATAAAAACTACGTAAAAAAGTAAAAATCAGACATTATAAAGAAGATTTAGCTTATGTTTATTACATATAAGGTGAGGAAAAGTAAATCTATTATTTTGAAACTTTTTTTAACATGGATTAACACTAGATTTACCAGCTTAAATATACCTATTTCTACCAAAACCAAAAAAGTATATATTTGTTACAAATATATATAAAATAATATAAAATTCATAAAACTAATTCTACTGTTATAAATTAAGGAAGATCAGAATAATTAAAAAAAATGTTACACGCAGTAGGAATTTTAATTTGATCTTGCAAGACCAGTCGTTTTGACTGGTCTGATAAATCTAGTGTTAAAAATGAGTTCCATAAATTCTATAGGCAAAAAACTTAACCTATATTCTTTTCAAAATCCTCTCTTAATGACAATGTCTTATCACGGCGAAAGTTTTGCAATGATTAAAAAAGATACTAATCGCTTCTTAAATTTCCCAACTAAACTCCTGAACTTAATTAATTTGACATTTAGCTTGTTTTTTAGTTGTCTTTTAGTGGGCAGTGTTAATATTATACTGCCATTAACTATGTTATGTTAACATTTCTTGATTGTAAACCCACGTTCATGCCCACTCGATCGTTCAAATATAATTATATTAGAATTATTTGTATATTTTTTAGTAGTTATTCCTAACCAAATATACAAATTACACTAGAATTGGAACACGTCAAAAATGAAACCGTAGTTCTTATTGAAGCAATAAATAGTCGTTTACGTCACTAACAGTAAACCGGTTGTACGCCCTAAAGATTTATTGACTAAATATCGGACCCTTGCGTTGCCATTTGCTGGGCACTATTTTCCACATTCGCCTACACTAATAACTAGCACCTTTCTAATTTGGCATTTAACAGCATATTTATAGCATTTTAAATGAGATGTTATGAAAATACAAAGGTTATGTTTTATTTACTTTTCAAAAAATGTGCATAATAATATTTGTAGTCTTAGACCAGTGGTTTCTAAAGTTGACTGGGCCACGACTCTATTAACAAAAGTTTCTAATATAAACTTTTGGCTATCTTAGTGCTCAGAGATTCCCTAGTAGCGAATCGCAGAACTACTTAATGCGATCTTATTTGTTCTAATTGGAATGAAAAAATGTATTACTAATATGAATGAAGGACTGTTCTATTAGCACATATATACCTATTACAGTTTAGGACCCACTTAATATTCGATACTCATAGTTTGGGAACTTCTGTCTTAGACAATTCACGAACTTTATTTAACTAGTTTAAAGACTTCTTGCAGCTTACTATCGTTTTTTGTTTTTTTTCTAAATGTCAAAATATAATAATCAAAAATTATTCCACGGAAAAAAACAACAAGTCTAATATATATAATTCTTATATAATTCTAATATAATAATCTAAAAATATAATATAAAATTTAATATAAAAATATGTTGATAATATTGATATATTGTTTGATTAATATTGATAATATTTTAATTACAAGCGTTCGAAATCAAATATCTCATTAAAATTGTGTTAATTTCGATTGAAAGCAAATAGTAAAGTATAATAAATGCTGAATTTGGTCTTATAAATAACTGGAACGAAATTACCTGGGATTTTCAATTAAGCTGTTTTATTTCATGCTTAAATATACTAGAGTAGACATGTTGAACAAAATTTGTGAAATATAATGTTTAAAGGGTGGTTAATAAGGGTGTTGCTAATATAATAGTTCGTACTTTAAATAAGATTTTGTTGCATATTAAAAAAATAAATAGGCGAAATAACTGGATTTGAATTTAAAAAAAAATTTTGGTTCAATGGGTTGTAGACATTTTTTTCTGGCGCTTTTCTCTAGAAAATAAATAAAATTGTTTTAAAATTGTATTTATTGATTTGTAAATTTATCGAGATTGTTTTTGTTTATTATTATTTGCTTGTTTGGTTGTAAATAAAGCATCAATGCATAAATTTGTATTCTTAGAATAATAAATAAAAATATTTAAACGAAAATAAAAAACAAAAAAGTTGAATTATAAAAGAAAAAGTTTCTCTCTAACATAGACTTATATCTGTACTTGGCATTCGAAAAGTGAAATATGAAAATGTTGAATTTCGCCTGAAAGTATTTCGTCACGCATTATTTATCTTTCACGAAGTAAATTTCAAGTTACCTTAACATTATTTTATGAGTACATTTATATAATTTCAAGTAAGTATTTAAATAACCATACGATATTATAATAATATAGAATTTATTTATTAACATCATCATTCTGAAAGAGTCGTAGGCAGATCGATCATAGATTATCTGGATGGTGTTTATACCTCTCCTCAAACCGGCATAGCGAATGCGACCTTTGCTTTGATAATGGATCGACTCTATCCTAACAAATGGAGTGTCGATTGTGTACTATAAAAACACATAATAACTATAGATTCTATATGTAATAGAAAATGAATTAGTCTATACAAAAATATTAACGCTCATTTTCATAAAATTCTACAAGGAATTTCCAAATCTAACCTTTTCAGTCACAATTTTTTAAAAAGTCAGTCAAACACTAAGTAATCAACTATTTCAGTATCGCTTTAAAGCGCCCAATTAGTTAATTAATTAATTTTATATACTATATTAAATATTTAGATCAGAACTTGTTTTAAGGGACACTTAATAAATTGTTGGTGAAAACGGGCGCAAAATCGGTATATGCGCGTACAAATAACTCTTACTGACATTTCGTGACTAAAAGCTTTAGCTTCAATAACTTACAAGATTAGTTCGAAGTTTTACTAAGAAAGCTGTTCCAACTTTTACAAAGACATCTTCGAACGAATCGTAATCCAATAATTAAACTTTGCTGCTATTTTTAATCTTCAACTTAGTTTGATACAACTTTTCGATTAAGGCCGTACACATATGTATGTATGAGTGACTATATATTAACATTTCGAACATATGTACCTACATTTAAGTCGTATGTGGCTTGACTATTACACTAATAAACATATCAAATATAAATAATATGATACAAAAGAAAGGTCGTAGCCGAGCGGTTGAAGGTTTACGATTAAGATATATCGGCTAGTACCAATGTAACTTTCCTATAATAGCATTATATGATATAATATATACAATAAAATGTAGTAGGCAAACCAACATAGTTTTTAGTCTGCAGTTCCCATGAAGTCGCATAAGCGTATTTAGATACTTGTCGTCGACAGAAAAGAGGTTGCGGCGGCGATGTTAATGGTGTATATATTTTTATAAATAAAACTGAAAATTCAAATTTAGAATGAAATAAAAGAGGAACGTGAGGGACGTGCGAATGAGGACTTCGATGTTGGTTGTGAATGGGAGCAGATGTGTGTGCTTAGATTATAAGAGAGTGGTAATATAGTGTAAATAAAGTTTTCAAGAGTTTTCATTGATACAGTCCACTTATTCTATTGGCTACATAGTTAGGAAATGAGCGCAAAAAAACTATTTCTATCCCAACCGTTTTTTTTTGTAAGAATCAGCATGAAATAAAACCCTTTGAGAATTTCCTTTTTAAATTACAAACGTATATAAAGCATAGAGAAACCTCTCCACGTTGTAGCCTCTGATGTAATCCAAACATGAGAAAAACCACATAAAAAGTCCTGTTTATTTCTCTTGCGGTTTTACACTGGATTTGTAATAAATCAAAAGCTAAGACTTCATTATATTTAACCAAGCGAAATATTACATTGTCGCTGTAGATCCCTCAGGTTTGTATGAAAATACAACTCATTAATTCTTTTCTTACTCCTAATTTTTTTTATAGAGCTCGTATTATTATTCTCTCCGATTTTCCAACAAATAGTTCGATATATTGGTAAATTGTGGGATGTGGGTTAAGGAAAGGATATTAACTACAAAATAGTATGTTATTAAAGTACTAATACCATTTATTAATAGCCCAAAAATCAATATCGTCATTCCTTCAATGGGATGACCCAGTTTTTTCACGGGGAACGTTTCCCTTCGTAACGAAAACCAACGTTTATGCGGCCATAATTAAAATGGATGTCTACGTCAATATAAAGTGACACGTTCTAATTTTAAAATATATACCTATATATATTTTTTAATTAACATTAGCTTTAAAATAAGTGTGTTAACACAAACATAAGCTCGGTGTAACGGTTTTTGAATACTAGATGGAGCCACTGTCGTTTAAGAACGTCGGTTGGTTTGGCTATAGATCTGATATTTAGTTTTAAGAAAATCGTATAAGTGCGTAACTAACTTCTTTTTTCAAATAATATTACATAAGTATCATTCAGCATTATATCAATAACTATACCTATATTACAATTAATTGTATCGAATTGTGAATTAAATTGGTGTGAACCGTATCATTGCCATATATATTTAATGTAAGTAATACTGCCTACAATTATATGGCTAGATAAACGTGAAACTAGACAACCTAGAATCTAATGCTTGCTTAGTAATCAGACCAACAAAGGTATTAAGTGTCTTTCAAGGTTCTGTACATCGAGTGTCAATTACCATTGTCATTAGTCTATATAAATTATATATATAGACATATATTTCTATGCCACATACAAACCACTATTTCAATTTACAAGAAAAATCATTTGTTTTCAAATATAAAAATCTATAAACCAATAAGACTCTTTTATACTAGATTGGCGCTTAGCCGTAGTTTTCTGGTTCAACTGCAGCTTATAAATCGTTTTCTCCAGTTAATGAGAGAGCGTAGTACTTCAAACTGGCCTCGCTACATTCAAATTTTATTATTTTATCTTAAAATGTAAAAAAGAAAACGTTTAATTTACATAACAGATAAAAGAACCTCGATAGAAAACTTTTAGGGATATTTTCATATAAATCTTTAGACCGATTTATAAAACCTTCTTAACAATACCGAATGAAAATACTTATGCTTGGTCTAACCCACGCAGTCTTTGATTCCGGCCTCTTCTTTTTTTTCGAATAACAACGATTGTATGAAAACTTATTTTTGCTGATTTTTTGTATGAAATCCTGGTATAAATTTTCGGCTTAATAAATAAAAGTGATAGTAAACAGCATAAAGTATTTTAAATTAGTTATACTAACGGACTAAACTACCAGTCTGATTTGTAAACCCTTTTATTGAGAAAGATTATTTATAGGCTATATAAGTTCACGCTACATCCCGTAAGAATAAACATAAACCGATTTGGCAAGCTTAATACACAAAGCGAAAACACGAGGCGTCACGGGTGTAACAAATCGAACATTACCAGGCCATCAAATATTACACGGTTTACAACTTTACAACGGAAAATCATGACACATTGTTTTTATTATAATATTTACTTAACACTAGAACTACCAATATAACCGGTTTCAAAAATTCTTCACAAGACATGTAAAACCTTACTCATTATTTTTTGTAAACGATTCTATTTTTTACAATTCTACAGTAAATTTATCGAATTATATTTAATACTTTGCAAGCACAAGTCATCCGGTCATTTTGACCGGTTAGTAGTTCTAGTGTTAAATATTTTATCAACAATTTTTTTAAACCGATAAAGTATACACATCTTTCACACAATTGTTCGTCAGAATACTATGTAAATGAAGTATTTTCCGCTTCCAATATTTCAGTCGGAGCACAATTCTTGCCACCCTTTGTGCCCACAAATGTATGATAATGGGCAGCTGTCAATGTAGATCACGCTCATGTATCAGTCTATTGAATAATGAATAATAATGATACATTTGTCACCATCGTCTGTTCTATTTACTGAATTAGAAACGTTAAGTTGATTAAAAGGAGTTTTAATTTTGTTCATTTATAAGATGGGTTACATTATACATACATTACCACTGTTTGACCAAAATAAATGCCATTAGTTGAAACATATCAATTTTTTTATTACTGTTTTAGCGTTTTTTGCATTAGGCAGAGCAAATTTGTAGGAATATATTTTATTTAATTTTATATCTCCCGCTACGTATCCAAAAAGAAAAACTCACAAATAAAAATGCATAACAAAATTGTTAGGTAAAATATATGACAGCCCTTTATGGCGTCCCATGGGCGCGTACACCCGAAACTTTTCCACGTTGTCAGTTCACTGGGCTGAGTGGAAAGTACGTAAGTCCCACATGTAAACTCAATATAGCTATATGAGTGTCTATAATAATACTATAAACTGTAGAATTTATATCGCCGGGTTCTATTAAGACCACTGCAATTTTAAGGAAAGCGATTTAAAGTTGATTGTGTAGATTCTTCGATGATTTAATACCGGTTCAGTTACATAGTATATCATTTATAGAGAAAGAAGAAGGTAATCTATTTTTAACTTCAACCCAAGTCTTGCACTTATATACTTTCGGATACTAGATTTGATCGAATAACGAAATAAACTTGGTAATGCATTTATTATATTCATTCTCTATGTAACACGGTTATAAGGTTCGATATTCGACCGAAGTAAATACAAGTACCTAATGTGTCTATTAATAGTATATATCTTTTACTTATAGTACATAATATATATGTATAATGTATTTATTATTACCTATTAAATAATACTCTCCAAACATTATAACTGAATGCAATCATAAACTTAGCACTATCGTAACAATTCTTCGGAGCAAACTTTAGTAAAGTTAGTACTAGTTTGACGGGTATTCAATTTGACAATTAGGATCGGAAAAGTTTTGTTGGAATCAGTTTTCATGTTTGATATCTCATTCATATGGGCAAGGAAACCCATTTTTAAATTTAATAATTTACATACGAAACGTACGTAACTCGCACGTCACACTAGTACGCGTGTAAGCGTGACTTATTCATCTAGTAACGTAAGTTGTTACGTTAATATATAATTTATTAGCGTAAATATTTAGTTTTCTTAGAGATTCGAATTGTTTCAATAAATTTCGTCCAAACATTTGAAAAATATAGGAGACTAGCTGTTGCCCGCAACTACGTCTGCGTAATAATGAATGAAATAAATCTAATAAGATTTATACAAACTTTCATCCCCTATTTTATCCCCTTGGGGGCATTGATCAAAATCCTTTCTTAGCGGATGCCTACGTCATAACATCTACCTGCATGCCAAATTTCAGCCCGATCCGTCCAGTGGTTTGGGCTGTGCGTTGATAGATCACTAAGTCAGTCAGTCAGTCAGTCACCTTTGAGTTTTATATGTATAGATTATGACTGCAGTTATGAATTGATAGTATTTATAATAGATAAGCGAATATTACATCGCAAACTTCTTTATTACTAAAAGGCAATTAACTAATCAGAATTCAAGAATTGTGTAGAAGACAGCTTTGCGACACATATTCTTAATGTACGAAATATGGGGTCTAAATAATTGAAAACGATTTTAAAATGTACATTTAGATGTATATGGTTTAAATCAGAGGTTCCCAACCAATACTATTTATAAGGATTATAATAAACGATCATTATATTTATTCACAGTGAACATGGTTAGCTAGTAGAGAATGGCTAATGTTTGTAATTATTATTATTATTAAACATAAAAGCTAACTTTAGAAACTAGATTTCAGTAAACAGTTTATGACTGAATTTAGTAATGCAATAAACATAGGTAATAATTTTCAGAAGGAAATAGGTGTATTTTTGTGGCTAGAACTTGGAGCAATATTTGAAATACAAACTTGCATGAGTGCACTTTTGTTGATTGCGATTCCAGGCCAGTGAATATTTATTTATATTTTTGAATTTATTTCTTACATTAGTGTAATTAAATTTATTTTTATTATTGTTAATCTCAATGTTCCAAATAGCTGCCTCTGTAATTGCTCCATAAATAAATTTATACAGGAATTCATACTTGATCAGAACATCTTTAATTGCCTATATTGAGTTTCTATAAAAAACAAATGAAAACTTGAACACACCATGAGCATTACATGAAAGAAACATTTTATCATCCAACGTTACTGTTGACTCAATTCCCCTAGAGTTCCCCGTTGGGGACTAAAATTTTTATAAGTGAATAAACATAATTTCATTTACACTTTAAAGTATGGTTCGAAAATATTTATAGAAGCAAGCATCGAACATTTATTTCTCTCTAGTTTCATAGAAATGTATTTAATATAAAAGTTATATTTAATATTGATTACAATAATTCAATCTTTCTGTGCGTATAGACACAAAAAACACAAATTAAATTAAAAAGATCTGTTTATTTTTAACAAACACAAAAATGGCATTAATTGAGAAGAAAATTTTAATAAAACGGGTCTATGGATGTTGAGGAAAACTTTTACTTTCCAAGTCCCGAATATTGGTTTTTACTTAGTGAATTAAAATATTTAAATTAATACCTTTAAAGCGTTACTTTTAATCTTGAAAAAAAAGTAAAATGTTTTATTATGAATTAATTAACTTATTACTTTTAAATTATCAATTTACTTAACATTTCGAGCTAATTTTCATACGGAGATTGAGGTAATGAAATACGTACATTATTGTATCTAAAACTCTAATGAAGTTTTCCATCAATACAAATCCTCTCAATCACGTTTAATGAGGTTTATTAATTCACTTAGACTAAAACTTTGCGGAATAGAACCCAAAATAATTTAATTTTACATCTAGTTACGATCTTTGTTCGAAAATAGGGAGATGAAATATTAATTTAAAGATGAAAATTCTTTACAAATTATTCGATATTTGAACTTATTTTTTTAGTAATCTATCTTGATTGATGTTTTCTTAATCTTTGTTTCGTCTTAATATTGATTGAATAACAATAAATAATAATAATAAATACTTTATTGCTTTAAAACATAATAATAACAATACAACAATAGGAAGCAGATTTAGAGCAATTGGCGATCTTATCACTAAAAGTAATTTCTTCAGATAACCAATTGACACAGAAGAGGCAGTAATAGTATTGGGCAATGCAATTTAGATAAATAAAATACATAAATATAAGTAAACTAAATATATAATGAACATACACATATATAATTTCAACATATACAAATATTATTCAGAAGGAGATAGGTATAGTGATTTAAGTTTAAGTTGAAATTAACTATACTATATTTATGTTATTATGAGACACAAATGACCCTAAATTTTGATATCCTATACTGTGGGGTTTACGACAAGGACACGAGATATCTAGATGTGATGTTTATTTTTCAATATAAATTTTTATCAATAACAAATGTATAAACATTTATTTAAACCAGAAATCGAACCCGAGACTTCCTCGTAAACATTTAATATAAATAAAAAAGTTTAATTTTTAGGCAATTTAACCAGTCTGTATTCTGAATAATATTCAATTTCTAAACTCGTGTATAAAAAATAGACATTTTTTAAATCTAAAGATAAGTCCACTGAACTGTAACGCGAGGTTTTCCACATGATCACCCTCAATGATTCCTTTTAAAAATATACTTTTTGAAATCAAATAAAAATTACGCGTGACGTGAATTACTGCCAAACGGCGCGACACCCACAGTGTGAAAAACAAAACAATTTTATTATTCTATATAATTTTAGATACTATAAATTTGAGCACGGGAAACTGCGCGTTTCTTTTATTTATTTTTTATTTATTTATTCGCTTTAGTAATTGGGCTCTATTGGAGCTTTTACTTGTCAAAATAAATACAAATATAAATGAAATAAATTGTCCATTTACATACTAATGTCACAATAATATATAATAAAATCAACTACGACGTAGAAGTATAGCTGCTGTATAAAACTACGGATAAATATAAAATGATATTGGTTATGTCCAAGCTTCTTTATCTAATAGATATCTAATGTGTTTTGAATAAGTTTGCATTTTATGATTTTTATATTATGATTCGCTTTTATTTAAAAACCTACTTCGTACTAATCTTATAAATTCATATATTTATTAAATCTATATAAGTTACATGTGTATAATATACACCTACAAATTATGAATTCTCACATAATCGCATAAGCTGTTGCGTTATCAAGAAAATTCAATTATCTAAGCGCGTTTAGCAGAGCGTAGTAACGTTAATCCTTGACACGGGATACGTGTTAACGCACGTCGTAATCTAGGTAACTTTTAATTAAATTAAATGTGTATGTACAGACGAGTCTAGAAATATGTATCCAATTAGTTACTCTTTTGTTTATTTATATTAAATATTTCACCGGGTACTATTAACGTAGTCGGAATTAATATTCTTTTGTTTTCAATGGCTTCTGAGATACTTAATATAACAATGAAGAATCTGTCAAACAAACTATGCACAATCGCTCTCCTGTAAAATTGTGATTTTGTAGATTCTACCATGATATTATAGGACCCGGCTTTGCGTTTACATCTACCTACTTTTTCTTTGTTATATAATGTACTACATCAACCTTATATTAAAGTCCGGTTTATTAGCGAAGACAACGGAGAAATTCAGAAATGTTGGCTTTATGAAACAGGCATGGACGGTTTTGATAACAGAGCAGACCGCTTCTAAGCTGACTTCAAAACGTGAAATGATTCACGGGTGTTACATTTGAATACGTACGGGCTGAAAGGGGAACTAATTTATGAATTAAAATAATTTAGGTAAAGAATTTCTCGGTATTTTAAGTGTTTGACAATAATGGTTCGAATAAATTGAATACATAAGACTGTAACTTCCAAACTCTTTGAGAACAATTGGGATCTCTTTACTTTATGGAAATGAAACTATCTCAATAAAGTTTCAAAGTCACTGATAAATATTTTAAACCTTACGTCTCATGCCATAAGGAACGTTTTTGAGTTTTTAAAAAGAAATACATTGTACACTTTGTTACGGGATCTCACTGAAATGTGCTACTTAAAGAGTTGAAGTTTTGTGAGAAAATTCAACATTTTCAAGATAACAAAACCGAACAATCTTAAATGTGTTTTCTTGGTGAACAATTATTACTACTGTAAAATTTCTAAAATGATTTCCTTTTAGATTTTGACAAAATTTTATTCTCTGCTTTATCTTACTTCCACTAGAAAAACAAGACCTAATTTATTAGTTTCCGAAAATTTTCTACGAAAAACTATTAATTGGCAACACAGATGAGTCTGTTGATGAGGGATAGATCATACTTCCTAATTACGCTACAAACTTGCCGCTCAATTCGGAAGTAAAATTTTTGGATATTGAAATGAAATGAAAATCGTTTATTAGCATAGGCACTAAAGGCGTGCGCTTGCTCATTGTGAGACTCTACCGTGCCTTCGGGAAGGCGTACGACGAGAGGAATACCACAAGAAACTCGTCATTCAGAAAGTGAGTAACAATTTATAAATCACATAATTCACAAGAATTAAAATTACATCAGATCCACGGTGCGACCACAGAGGTATCAGCCAACAAAATAATATGAGGTATTATAATCAAACAAAGACATTTTCAAAAGCTGATGCTAATAGAATACTACAATAGAAGTTCATTAAACAAATTCAGACTATTGGTGTGGAATTGCATGGTCTTCATAATTCAATTTAAATTCGACCTTTAAATACGAGAGACTTTTATTACATTTCCATGCTGCCATTGTCCCTGTTTTAGCTCTTTTTGAATGGGAGAAAGCTTTTGTAGAAGCACACTTAAACTTTTAATTTGATTCTTACTTAAGTCTAAATATAAAAATACAAAATGCATGGCATTTAACTAATGAGAACGTAGTAAAAATCGACATAATTAACTTTATTCTAAATTTTGTTATTTATATATGACTAGCTGTTGCCCCCGACTTCGTTCATGTAGTAATGAAGATACGTACTATGAAGTTTAATGATGTTTCATATTTCAACGACGCTGCCCTCACGTGACTGCCCGTTAGACCTCCTTAATTTATTCTACTGTAATTTATATAGCCTATGTTGATTAGTGATAATGTAGCATTCAAATGGTGAAAGAATTTTTGAAATCGGTCCAGTAGTTTTTGAGCCAGTTCGTTACAAACATACAAAAATACACATCTTTATAATATTAGTATAGATAAAATAGATGTAATTACTCATATCTATACACAAATTGGTGCAGGTGATTAAGATAACAAAGGAGGAGACATTACATATAACAGGAAACAAAAATAATAAATACAATAATATAAATAACAATAATAAACAAACTTCTTTTTTTCTTTTCTAATATTCTATACAATATTTTAAAAATGGAATTGTAAATCAGTAACCGACTAGATTAGATCAATTTCGAAATTGTCAACATTTTGTTTTCTACACTTCACCGATAGGTTCGTATTGATGAAAAAAAACTTTTGACATTTACGAAAGGGGCACAGTATATTCATTCAAGCCGGTATAGCGAATGCTATTGCTGCTTACATATATTTCTTTGTAGTATCAACAGCTCTGGCTTAACACCAAGTTGAGTGTAATATATAAATATTATGTTTTTATATAAAATATAAATATTTATAAACATCGCGTCGAATGAATTTTGTATATAATATTAGAAAGATTTACATGATCCAAAACAAAATATAAACGTGAAATACTGCTCGCTTATATTGGAAATGTTTGTGTAAATATAAATAAAACCTGTGTATATATTTTCTAATAGAAAAGCTAACTTTTCTAGGTTTTATAGATATTTATTGGTGAGGCAAATACTAGAGAGATGTGATCTCTAAGGCTTTATAGTTCAATTCCCAGTGCATTTATTATTTGCGTATTGCATTTCCTAGAATTTTGCAATTCAAATTCTTTTCATCAACATTGGATTATTATTTTTCTCTTAAAAATATATTGCTTTAATAATAAAAAAGGTACTTAATAACACATTTTTTCTGGATACCTTATACTATTGATAAATTAAATTGAATGATTGATAATATATTATTTAATAAAACTGTGGTGACGCAATGCTACACGTCGCGCTGCACCTTGCACCCACGCAGCGCACACGCCAGTCGGTACACAGCCCGCCGCGTGACGCCACGTCATTCCCGCGCAACTCCATTTATTCAATAAACTTTATTCACACCTTGCATCCCGTGTATAATTCATCACTACCACCAAACAACTCTCCTTTACAAAACTTTCAGCACAAACAATTCATCGACTTTAATTGGGGTAAAAAGACAAACGTTTGTAATATTGAATTCGTTCCCCAATATAATATTAAATCGCTGAAGAATAAAATTGATTACCTGGATATTTAACTTTTTTTTGACATTTTTAAATTGCTTCGGGTAAATGATATTTGCAATTCAACGAGTCAACGTTATTTGCGGAGAGCTCGCAAATGGAATTATTAATCCCAGGATAGATACGCCGTATGTCGCATGCGTACAATAACATAGTGTATGAAACTAACAAACGTGCGAGGTGGCAGATGTATATGAATAGTCCATCTTTTTTTCGTATAGTTGCATACATTATGATGCAATAATATGTAAATTATATAGCTACAAATTTTTTTTATGGCAAATTACCTTACTCCATACTCCACCTGATGATAAGCTAGAGTGCGTTCCATTAGTTACTAAGTATTCACTATGCCGGCTACACTAGCCATTATAGATTCTGACGATGAGCAAGAGCACGCATTTAGTGCCTATGCTAATAAACGATTTTCATTTCATTACTATAATTTACTATTACATCCAGATTGACACAAAAATTAATGTTTGTTTACACACATACTTCGTCATTTTGTATATATTTAATACAATAAACACGACCACTAGAACGTAATGAATATAATTTAAAAAAATATTCGGGTTAATCCATTTTTGATTTCGAAATTATCGTTGTACAGAAAATTTGATTATTCTTTCATTTTACGACCCAACCAGATGGAATTGCTAATTGGAATTAAAATACATTATTAATGTTTCGATCGCACAATAATAATATTCATTGATTATTAATTGTATTTAAACCGCTTTATGATTATTTTGTCATTTAAATTGAAATTAGCCTTTGCAATATTTTAATATATACTGTGGTGGTCTGGAATCCAATAGGATCATACTCCGTTAGACTGTACTCTATAAAGACATAACATAAGCTATAAGGTCCACACATCGACACGTAAACTTATCTCGTTATACCGATCTTTACAGGACACTATTTTAAGCTAATAAATCTAGTTACCATTTCATAATAAATAAATAATATAATAAATATCTTTTTCTATAATATTTGTGTCTTATGTACATTTATATTTTTTTTTATATTAGTCCAGCATATGACCACAGTCCGCCTGATGTTAAGCTAGAGTGCGGTCCATGAGTATAAACAACTGTCATCATAGACAGATGTCCGCGTACAACAGTCGACTCCACTATGCCAGCTTGAGCAGACGAATGTGCTCTGTCCAAATTAACAGGGCACACTCATATCATATTTATTATATCAAATTTTTGGGTAGCAACACTATGATATTACGACAATTCCTTATTTAAACTTCTACAATGTTATCTGTTATTAAACATAACATTGGCAGAGGTTAATATGAACAGTACAAATGCACTGTTTTCCTCTCAGGAGTCATATAACAGTTATTTCGGTCTGGCGTCACTTCATTTAAATGCAAATCTATTTGCATCACAACATTTCAGAGCGTCGCACTTTGAGACGAGACGCTGACTCACTTTGTCGCTAAAATAAACCGCTGTTACTATTATGATTGAGGAAATGTCGTGAAATTATTGAACTGATTCATAACTATATTAAAAACAATTGAAAACAACAAGCTCTCAAGTACTTTTGTTATATGTATTTTGGTTGTATTACAAGTAAGAACTACGTTATTATCAGTATAAAACAAACCAGACAATGCGTAATAATATTTTTTATTATAGCTATGATTATCTCTCTAGTAGACAAAGGCCTGTCTCTCTTCGTCCTTCAACACTCGACGCCTTGCAAGCTTGTAATCAAATTAATATTCAGATCTTAATAATATTACATTTTTAACTGCTATTTATTTATTGTTTATGCACATATATATATATGTATGTATGTATTTATAATAATTTCATATATTGCCGTGACAGTTCATGACAGTACATGACAATTCACATTGAACAGACAATATTGTCGTCAAATGAACAAAATTAATAAATTTTTTTTCAAATTATTTTATTATATATATATGAAATTCATTGGAATGACAGTGGCGCCATCTGTCGAAAATTGATCGTACCAACTCAGAAACTGCTAAAGATCATCACATGATCAAATGCATAGTTTACGATTCTATAAAGGACATACAGACAAACATTCATTTTTATATATTTGTCAGGATATTTATTTATCTACACCGGAAAATAAATAGTAATACAAAAATATTTATCTGGTAAAATAAATAATGTTCACAAATTCTCATATAACTATTTACAAGGTTTTTGGCGTACGCTTATGATTCCAGTGGGATTTGCCGCAAATAACAGTGATATTATGTAATGGAGCGTACCATTTAATTTAGTTCGGCTTCACTGACCACTGTTCTTAATTGTGTACGAATATGATATTTTTGTTTTTGTTACGAAAAGGAAGCCATTTTTAATTATATTAATTGTTTTTCCTATAAGGTTTCATATTTCGAAAAGAAAAGGCTTTCGAAATCTTTACTCTGAGAATCCTGAGATAGATTTATGATGGTACAATGGAAACATTTAGATTGATAATTTAGAGTACTAACGTGTGAACACTATACACTTTTTTAAAGCAACGCTATTAATAACGCTAAGTAATATTAATAACTTTTTGAGCCCATTAGATTAGATCTTCAAGAAACATTTTTGAATATTGGTAGACGATACAAATATACCTAAAACTATTAAAATACGACAATATTAATTATATTAATTGACGTCCGTGCATGTTAAGCAATTAGTGTGGTAGATATCAAATTAAAACCAAAATGTTACCGAAAATACACGAAATAATTCGTCGTAAAACTTTCTGTTAATGAACATCACTTTTTGTTATTGTTGAAATAAAACACGTGGGCAAATAACTTCATATAACTGACAATTTATTCTATGGGTTTTGTAATATAATAATGACATTAATTGTCAACATTGTTGCGCAGTGTTTAGCTCTCAAGTCTATTAGGCAGCAGTTTTGTTCTGAAAAATTGAATCATTTTTTTCTACGATAAAATGTATTTATTAAATCAAAGTATTTGCCGTCATTATTTATACATTTCTTCCATCTAATAATTATGATATTATTTTAAAACACTTGCTTCGGGTCTGAATGCAGCATGTCAAATAAACATCTCTGAATCGAGGGAAGTGGGTCTTACGTGTACTATAGTGTCCATAAATGACAAGCACTACCATAGTCTTCCGAGTCCAAACTGGTATATGGGGATCACAACAAAGAGAAAACAATAATTTTCAAGATACAAGTCATTAGAATAAAATTGTACTTCTGCTAATTGTGATATCGCGTGTTTAATTTGTACATCAAATTTGAACTGTCAGTCAATTGTCAGGCTTAACATGCAAATCTACTTTTGATAATGTAGTACTACTACGAGAACCTATTATTAAGTACTTTAATTGTTATAAATATACATAGAAGGTGATATGAATTATAGAATAAGAAGAGTTTGACCAGAAAATCTAGAATAATCCACATAGGCCAAGGTTAAATATGTGTGTGGCCCACGTTGTAACTTAATTTAAAAATATAATATATCCTTTTATCATAATTACAATCCTTCAGTTAAATTACTAGTTTAGTAGCCATCGTAGCTGCAAACGTTTCGAAACGTCGAATTAACTTAATCAAAATTAACACTATAGTAAGTCGCATAAAATTATTGAATTTTATTTAAAAATTTAAGCAAAAATTTATCAGGAATTAATTATATTATCAAAATCAAAAATCATTATTTCACGTAATCCCTTTAGGTTCTTGCGTATGGTCAGAATCTACGAGATTTCGGAAAGAAGGATGACGAGCAGAAATCACAAGAAATTTGCCAATCATAGCCTGTACAATACAACGTTAGTACAATTCTTGCTTTATACAGTGTTACATGCATATTTATAAATCTTGTTAATGGGATTTAGTATCACATGAAACGTATCCGCGTACAAAGGAGACGTTGAGTGACAATCCTGTTTACTTCATAAACCTCACGTACAATGCACATCTTTAAGCCTTCTCAAACAGAAAGTCGTTAATTAACTGTTTCTTCCTCATTGTGTGTCTAGTTTAACTGAGCGGTTGAAACTATATTTTTAAAGGAATGAAATTAATTAACAATAATACAATGGACGATTCATTCGAAAAACAATTAGATAAGAATAAAAACAACCACAAAAACAATTGCTACAGAATATTCATTCGAATGTTTTCGTTAAGAAGTATAAATAAATCGAACAATATTTACGAATCTACGATTGGAGATTTATTCGATAACAAATATTTCTGGAATATTATGAATCTACAATTATAGGAATAATTTCAAGACAAAGGCAAATAATCTACATAACCTATTGTCGAAAACGGGTGATATGGAATTTGATACGGTTATCACAAACAAGGCGCTAGATAGGGTGTTATGTAGCATAACCACTGTTTATATATATGGCTTAATAGATTGTTATACATATACATATAAATTGCTATACAAACATATTGATATACATACCTACACAAATACCTATACACAAGCAATTTAAATTTGGAAACAATTTATATAATGTTAGCAATAAACATGTTCAAGTCAATGATCAATGCTACATTTTAATGAAATTCTAGCTAAAATTTAATGTTACTGAAACTCATTGTATGGTTAACGTACGATTGACTACTTCTTCGTGTACCGACATACTATATGTGTATAGAACGTATAGTTAGGAATATTTTGTTCGAATTTATATTGTTAAAAAAGGTAGCTTGTTAATATTATATATCATTTACAAGTCCACTACTTTAAAATAAATTAATTTTAAACAAAAGATTGTAAAATAGCAGACTCTAACCTTAATTTAAAATTTGAATTTCTAAAGGATTCTTAGAAAATAAGCCGTCAATAGCAGAGATTAATTCAAGAGAGAATTTTCGATCTTTGACTCGTAAAATCAAAGCGTTAATATATAATAATTGTGAATACAAGATTTATTGAGAAATAGCGATTTATGATCTCTTACTTAGTAGCGTCTCGGGAGCGACATGTCTTGTTGACTTCTATGATAAACTCTCGTCTCATCAAGCCGTCCGTTCTGGTCACTGCAGCAATTTATCTGCGGTTGCAGTTGTTCCACCCATAGGCCGCGCAATAGTTTTACATCAAGCAGGGAACAGTTACATGTCGGAGTATTATAAAAGTACAGGCGCGATCTATTGACCAAAAGTAATACTAAAATAAATTATTTAAAAAATTTAAGTCTTGATATCTCCAACATTTATTACTTTTTGTATTTTTATTAAAATAATTAGCTTTTACCCGCGGCTTTGCTCGCATTTATATCATTGAATAAGTATGAGAGATCATTTCAATAGAAATGAATCAATATGATTCCAAACAGCTGAAACTATTGTCAGTTGGAAACTATAGTAAAAAATCTTTTTTTAAATAGAAGGTATCCTATGTTACTTCTAGTATCTCCATAAATATGTGTACAAAGTTTCATGATGATCGGTTAAGTAGTTGTTGCTTGAAAACGTAACAAACAAACTCACATTCACATTTATAATATTGGTAGGGATGATTTAAATTATGTGCACGTACATTTACACATCACTACTTTTGTAGGTAGATGAATTTACTAGTCTTCATAATATTAATGTCTTACATTGGTACAGGTCACAATTTACATAACTATACTTATATACATTAGAATTATACGGGAATTGAGGCTTTATTTACTTATACGTAAGTGCTGATATCAAGTGTGTAATATCTGATATTTGGGTTAAACTATTTTAGCCGCCTGTCAACTTTAACTTGATAGAGGACCGTACGATTCCATTTAGAATAAATCTAAGGAATCTTTTTCTATCCACAAAAAAATTGGAATATTTTTAAATATTAAGCAAATATTTACATTTTTATTAAATTATACGGGATTTTTCTATATTTGCCGAAATTATTAACTTTAGTTGACAAGTAAAATTTGTGAGTTCATTTTCTAATAATGTAGGTCAAAAAAAAACTTTATCAATTAAGCAATCAGAATAATCAATTGATTGACTAAACATAATTATATTGATATTTGAAGTTATTAGCACATATGAATTAATTAAACTGAAAAACTTTATACTAAAAAACAAATGCCAATTAAAAAAAAATAGGAAAAAAGAAAAAAAAGATAAGAATATATATGTTTTTTCTCTAATGAACTATTGAAAATTTTGCTTTGATGTTTGTGGCTTATTATCGGATTTATCTTGATTGTTATAACTTGACATATTGAAAACATTGCAGACATGTCGTTGTTTGATTATATTTTTTAAAATGAATGTTGTAGCAAGTCACATAAATTCCTTTAAAATAGACAGAACCTGGCTGATACCCTCACATAGAACCGTTTGACTAGTCTTCGCTTACGTAAGCCATTCAATTTACTTCGTGAATACCACTTTTGAAGTCCCAGCATACCTCGGGAAGGATTTTCGGAGTCTTCAGGAACTCCCATTTTATTCTAACAGCCGTAACCTTCGTCATAGAGCAGCGGTTCTCAAACTTTTTTGGCGAAGGAATAAGCCTTAATATAATTATAAAAAACTCATTTATATGTACCTATTTATGAATAATCATATTGCAATGTAATATTACGTAAAATTTAGTTGGAATATTTAAATGTAACCTTATAATCTCCCTATGTTCCGCGGAACACACTTTGAGAATGGCTGTCATAGAGAACTGTTTGAAACATGTTCGATATAAATCCAATAAGTTTATTCGTATAGTTTGAAAGCCAATGTTGATGTGTTAAAATCATAATACAACCCAATAATTCATTAGTCAAGTGTCCCGACGTTGATGTAGTATGTAGATAAACGTCAAAACCACAACAGCTGACGGCGTATTTACAAATAATATCAAGAAGCCCGTAATTTATATTACAAATATTGTATTGTTTTGTTTTTATTGTACCTACATTGTTTAGAATGGGAATGTAAACATATTATATTTACAATAATAATAAATAAGAAAATATTTATATTAAAGTGTTTATTAATTAGTAATTAAATTGTAGTAAAAAGTAATATAAGCAGTAGTAGCAATAAAAAGTAATGTAAATATTTAAATAATCAAATTAAAAATTTGATAATTAAATAAAAATTCAAGAAACATTTAAAATACTTGGTCGCTTTTATTTCTTTAAGTCGACTTATTAGAAATCGATAGCTAGTAATGTTAGATTAAAACGCAATTTAAAAATAGAACGTAATTTATTGGAGATTTTAAAGCGAATTTTAAAATGTGAACACGATTTATTTAGAAATAGTTTGAAGAGAATTTTTCACCAAAACCAAAATTGCGTTTATTTCGATTAATTTTAAACCGGTATTTCGAAAGCTTTGCAGTAATTTCACATTTTAAAATTCGCTTAAAAATCTTCAATAATGTTCGTTCTATTTTTATGAAAAATAAAACTAAAATGAACGATTTCCGTAAACACACGGGCAATATAGAAAAGTTTTCTACTTTTCAATTCGTATCCGGTTTACACATGAATGGCTGTTAAACGTTCCGGGGACGAGAAATGGATATCTCTTTGGAAGCATTTAATTCTGCATACATACATACATATATGAATGAAATTGTGATGTAATTATTTTATCGACTATTTATTAAAAATTTTATAATTATTAAACTGACTCTTTACGTGCCGTTTTATAGTGAGACTAATTATTTTAGTTTATTCGCGTATATGATTTAACTAATTTAAAAGATTTCGAGGCTTACTAAAACGTCAATTTTTTAATCGTTTGTTTTAATAACAAAAGTATTTTTATAGTGAGATTCAGGTTAATCATATCTTTAATAAGACTATTATAACTGCATTTGTTTCTAAATAGTAAACCGTATAAAATCGTTTAATTTAATTAACTTTGTCTAGTGATTTCTGCCTATAAATATACTACATATTATAAAAAAGTACAATACATGTTTGTTTAGGATAGGGTTTCGAGATATTTATATTTGTATTGCCCCTTTATTTATTTATTTTCTTCAGATACCCACTTTCATCTCAAAATAAACGTCAGTATATATTATACAAAAATTTGGAATACGACCACATTATAGAATTTATACAAGAGTATGGTTTATGAGCGGACTACAACCACAGTGTGGTACTACAAGATAAAACAAACTTTAAAATTGATTGGTTTCCGAGCTAATTCCGAAATGCGACTAAGTCAGTTTTATGATTCATTTATACATGTAGTAGTTATACCTGGAGACGGCAGACCGAAATTAAATAAGTATTATCGGCCTATGTTGGTAGTAAATTTTATTACTGCAAAATGTAAGGTGAGTAAACTAACATATAAAAAAACTTAGTCTAATATTAACTCTGCTTGGAAACACCTCGTAATTTTTCGAAGGCCTTTGAAAAGTTGAAAAGTTTTCATATAGCGGAAAACTTGAGCTATAACTTCCGACATATTGAAAAAGTTGTTTTTACAGTTTTATAAGACTGTGTGTTGCACTAACTTTAAGTTTTGCTATTAAACCTTTTTAGTTTTCCTTTGAATATACTTAGCTAAGAAAAATGACTTTACAATTAAAATCTTACACTAATCTAACGTAATGTACATTTATTACTGTTATTTAATTAGGTATGACATTATAGAAAATGACCATATAAATTGTTTTCTATATATCTGTTTGTCGAAATTAATTAATTTTTGAGTTGATTTCGGTTTATTGAACCTCGAGCGGTGTCTTGTCAGAGTCAAATAAACCGTGTAACCTTTAAAATAATTTAAAAAATTGATATAAGTTAGTGAATTTTCATTAAAAATTTTCATTGAATTTATTCTTAAATTAACTCGTCCGCCGTAATAAAAATGTTTATGGTTTATAATAATTTATTTTATGACGTGATATATTTTTATATCTTTGTCAATTTTATGACTAGCGTAGACGTTATGCTTTTAGCTACAATACATTATTTGACGAAAAACAGCATTTTGACTTTGCATAAAAAAAACTAATGTTCGTCTACACGTTTAGCTCATAAAAATGTCTTAAATCATCTCTTTGAAAATCACCATAGATATTAGCAATGGAATTTAACGTTGTCTTGTGACTGTTTAGAATTATTCGACCTATTCGCTTGTAAACACGCGTGAAGTGACTTAGTCGCTTTTTGTCATCAGCTTGTAATTACACGAGTATAACATGGGGAGTATAGCCAGTTAGTCATTGAAGACCAGGCGGAGTGAAGTCACATGTTGGGCTGCTATATACTTAATAATACCAAATATACTAAAACAAATGAAAGTGTCATATTAAATTTGAAATAAATTTAATAACATACAGCATTGGTTTTATATATTATAAACATTCGCACTTATTTCGGTTAATCGATTCGAAACCGTGATCTTCAGACTGAGTAACGGTCAAGCTAAAAATGTTGTGATAAATAGCCAACAATACCTAAATATATGAATAAAATACAAAAAAAGGGATCACGATAAAATGTACAAAGGCTTTGTTAGAAGCTGTTAGGGAGCCGCTATAAATAAACTGAGATAAAAAGATCGGACTTGCCACTAAATATAGCAATTATCTCGATAGGTACAAGGTTTAATCGTAATACGTTAAGTTATGGTCGCGTGTTTATTAACACTAGATTTACCAGCTTAAATATACCTATTTCTACCGAAACCAAAAAAGTATATATTTGTTACAAATTTATATAAAATAACATAAAATTCATAAATCTAATTCTTCTATTATAAATTAAAGAAGATTAGAAGAATTAAAGAAAATGTTACACGCAGTAGGAATTTTAATTTGATCTTGCAAGACCAGTCATTTTGACTGGTCTGGTAAATCTAGTGTTAATTTTATATACAAAACTATTAATCAATATATCCTTGTGTCCATCACTTTGTGGACATATAATAATAATAATAACTCTTTATTGCACAAATTAAAAGAACAGAAGAAAATAAAAACAAAAAACAAAAGACGGCCTTATCACTGAGCAGTGATCTCTACCAGGCAACCAACCTTAGGGTAGTAAATCGCAAAAAAAAAAAAACAAAATAAAATAATATATACATATGAATAATGACATATACATTCATAAGAAACTAAAAAATATGGAAATATGAGAAGTAATGAACGTAAAAGTTATTATACAAAAAGATGTATTATTATATTAAGGTTTGAGATATTTATTCACTCAAAAAGAATTCACTTAATTGAGATAAATTTTATAAATAAACATAACGTACATAGACTATACCTTTTAAATAATACAAAAATATTTACAACACCATTACAAGGCACTCAGGCCCATTGTATGTCTGTTCAATTCATATTTAAATTTGGAAATATTTTTATTATTAGTTATATTAATCGGTACCTAATTCATTATAGACCTGCGCTCCTTCCACCATAACACTTCTTTTTCCATAGCTAGTTACTATATTAAACAATATTTGTATCTTTAATTACTTCAACATTGAACAATACAATTATTTTACTAAGTACGATATTCTTGGACTGAAAACTAAACATTTATTGTTAGTTTAGATTAGTTTATATATCAATTGACAAATAATTGTTTAAGTAAATATACTTCTATTATTGGTCACTATAATTTCTAATATATGAACTATTTTGTATTTTTACTTCATTCTGTAACCGGATTACAATTTCCGTACCCACATCAAGCTGAAAGAGATGTCTGCTGCTATAGTGTCCCTAATCCTGTCAGTTCATTGCACCTTTATCATGACACGATATATTAAGTTTTGGTCTTATGTGTATATTCTAGAATAGTTTATCAAGATATTTGGGACTGCAATTGCTATAAAAGCTATGAATTTATCTTTATAGCTAAATTAAAATTTAATACGTAATTTAAATTAAAAAAAATCCTTTTATGCTAGTTATTGGTCAATGATCATACACCATTTTCAGAAGTTAATATTTACACTATGCGTAGCTGTTGGCAGTGGAGAGTGGAATCAGGAGTGAGAATGATAACTGTTATAATCTTCCTAACAATCGTTTTACTTCTAAATTCAAATTGAAATTTCTAAACTAATTGAATAACGTTTGCTAATAACTATTTGGTATTAAACCTGCCTAATAAATGTGGCTATTGAAACTTTAGAGTAATATTATCATCGGACGGACTAACTATATGTCTGAATACTTAAAATAATGATTAGAAATTCATATTCAAAAAACCTAGAATAATTAAAAAGGATTACTGTTCTAAAATGCAAAAGTGCTTTTAGCGCTTTAAACAAACCAAGTCTAATTAATACAAACGGTATAACTACAAAATCACGTGATACTCAGTAATTTTATTTCGGAAATCTAAATCTTTACACCTTGTCACGAAACGCCAACTTGTTTCGTTGAGCGTTTAATACTTACGACATTTGAATATCATTATTAGGGCCAAAACCCCCTTTTTAATGTGATGGCGTCTTATTTTCAGTCTCCTTGAACACACACACACTGGTTGCGTGTATGCGTGACGTTAGCGTAGAGTTATTGGGTAGTGATTTATGTTATTTATTTAAGTGTTTGGGCGGTAAAGATAGAGACTACTAGATTAAATGTTATGTTATTTAAGATACAGCTTTCCTACTGCCAACCTAATAACCAACAATACCTAATACAATATTAAACAAAATAATAATAATACAATATATACCTTACAATTAATTGTTTCTGGCGTTACTTTGCGGGAATCCATATTAAAGGAAATTATTTAAAATTATTTTGCTTATAATTCCTGCTACATTAGGCCGATGAAGGAAAATAACCTCCACCAACTTGCAATAACTTGTCTCGACGCGTTTCGCCACTTCACGTGGCATCATCAGGATACCTGTGGTCGCTTCGGCTTCGCCTCGCATGTTGGTGGAGGTTATTTTCCTTCATCGACCTAATGTAACGGGAACTATAACAATATATACCTACTAATTATTCATTTATGAAAAACTACATTCAGTTGTTTTTAAATTATAAGCGATTCATTTATGTTATATTTTGTTGACGTATACTGTATTGGTGTCGGTCAATAAGGTTTACATGATTATAGATTCTAGGTCATGTTTCGTTCAATATATTTATTATTAAATTAGACGGAAAGGAATAAATCGATCTTTCAAAGGAACCTTTTCGTTTTAAATATTTAAAGGTGTTATGCTAAGTTTAAAACATCTTTTTATCTATTTATGATCATGACAACGGTTTAAATGAATAAACAAAAGACAGTGTGAGCGTTTGTTGCTTTGTAATAAAAAAAATGAAATATGGAAATAAAAGAGATCCAAAGTTAAACATTAAAACCTTTTGAAAATAACTAGCGTAGTGTCCCGTTTTTTATTTCACTTTTTTAAAACATGTTTTTTTTTGAAAATGAGACAAACTGGAGCGCATAACAATTTGCTGTTTTGAAAGGTACACTTCTGAACTTAGCTACAATTTATTTCGTAATATTTTGTTTCTAGATTAAATTTTATTTAATATCAAAATTTATTGAACCAATCATGATTAATTTACCAACAAATTATGCAGAATTTAGGTAACAATACGAAGATTTAAAAAAAAGTACTAATAGTATTGAACTAAACTTGTTTTATAGTGCATTTATATTGTATATAGAAAACGCATGCAGTTTACGAAAGATTTATAGCACTCGCATTAGAATATTTACAAGTATATTGATCAACATGGATAATATATTATTCACTGCCGCGACAGAAACAATCGCAAAGTTAGGAAGCGTACCCACAACCGTTTCTAGTCTGCTACTCGCAGTTTAATCTTGTGAGTGGAGCACACTAGGAGTTAGATTAGAATAGCATCTCTCTATGAAAAGAAATACAATTTGTTAAAGTCATAAATTAAATGGACTATATATCTATACTAATATTATGAAGAGGAAAGATTTGTATTTTTGCATGTTTGTAACGAATTGGCTCAAAAACTACTGGACCGATTTTAAAAATTCTTTCACAATTTGAATGCTACATTATCACTGATCAATATAGGCTATATAAATTACAGGTAAAAATTTGGCAGAGAGGTAGTTAGTAGACATCCTCTAAAGAAGGATTTTATGTTGACTGAAATGTGAAACATCATTAAACTTCATAGTACTATTCATCTTTATTACTACGCGAACGAAATCGCTGGCAACAGCTAGTATTTTATAAACTACTTTAATTAATTTTATATTTATTAAGCTAGAGTGCAGTTTATTTTTACAACTTCTAACCAGAGGCAGCTCGTCCTAAAGAGCGCTGGTGCAGTGCACTCCCACGAAAATTACAGAAGTAATCTATATTTCTTCATAATACATACTATCCTTACATTACATTCATTCTATTCTACTATGCCTATACAATAGTATATTATATTACCTATATCTACGCCGCTGTAACATAAGTTCTGTAATTTTCGTGGGAGTGCACTGCACCAGCGCTCTTTAGGACGAGCCGCCTCTGCTTCTAACATTCCCCTATACCTGCTTAAGGAGAACAATATGTTTCATCTAGATTAATACAGCTCACAGCTATCGTTATACCTACTTCCAAATTGATCCAAATATTGCAAATATGAATTTGGTAAATCCAATATGAATTGAATTGTACCTACATAGACAGCCATAATCTTATTATGTTTTCCATAAACTCACATTGTGTATTTAAATACATGTCATCGTAAATCTTTCTTACAATTTAACAGACATTGTTGACGTTGCCTTTTAGGAATTTCCTTGAAACGAGATTATTCTCACGTTCTCATACGTGTGTTTAATGTAATACAATTTTGGTATCACCTGTATTTTATTTGTTAAAAGGACGGATACAGTATGTTAATGCCTTAGACAATATGTCTATACATACATATATTTAAATTAAAAATAACAATGTAACAATAGTACGGGGTCAGGACATTGTATGTAGGTATATATTATTGAAAAATATGTTATAGATAAAGTAATTATAATTGTAAATTGCATTAAAATTGTATGTACAGTAGGCGAAACATATTGATTCTGTTGTTCTACCTATCAGTC
>JAPWLS010000180.1:0-153726 GCA_028551675.1 Tineola bisselliella | reverse complement strand
ATGAGGAAAAGAAGAACGATTGTCAATAATTCTCTCAATACCTGGCATACAGAAACATGGTTAAAATTAGTCTACTATTATAATAACAAAACAAAATGTCTTAACCTTTAACTACTGAGGTGGAGGCCTCTCAGGTTTTGAGAAAATATATTTTTTTAATTTCTCTAATTAGTTAATTTGTTGATTTTATAAAACAATTTTATTTATTCTTGCTGATTTATGATCTCATTTGTTTTTCTAAACTTTGAAATAATAGTTTTTTATGTACAAATAAATTATAAAAAAAAATATTTTATTTTCTTTAGACGCATCCACTGAAGCTAATTATTAAACACTAAACCCTAAAAACCCTAAAGATTTTTAAATACAAGTACATATATATACGGGACTTTGAGGCTCCCACGTCAGTGTTTACTTGAAATCTCCGTAGTTAAATAATACTTGAATAAAAATACTTGATAATAAATTGTATCTTTTGCCATAAATTGATAATATTTCATGAAAAATAGTAACAGTGCTGCGTGCGAGTATTACACCTAGGCCCCCAGACGCCCGACGCGTACCATATCAAATAAAGTTAAACTCAATAAGTTTCGAACAAAAACCTCTCTTGGGAGTTCATGAAAATGCTGAAAGTTGTCAGGGAAATACATTTTAGGGTACACGAGGCACACAAATGTTATATCACGCTTGCAGTCTTCTGACCGTGAGGGACAATCTCATATTATAAGGATAGTACTTCTATGCCACTTCCGGAACTGTCATGACGTCACTTCTTCTTATTTTATGAAATAACCTTAAATGTCAATATACACGTAATAGAAGGCTGGACTATTATGACAAAGTTTCAGTTATTAAATTAATAAAAATGTTATTTTTCAGTCAGTCGTATACGCGAATGCACACATTTCTTTGACGGTTTTATGAACAATAAGTATGAGAGTTCCTTTTTTTATTATTAAAGTGAATTATTGTTGCCGGCTGCCAGTTTGTTATAAGTTATCAAAAGGTTGTGTAGATATTTATGTACTTATAGCAAGTTGAAGAATCGTGAATATTAATTTCTTGTGTAGCATGAAATTTGAAATAATTTGACATTTTGAAAATTAAAATTAAATAGTAGGTCGCATATGATTGTCGGAACCTAAAAGAAATCTATTACCTATATATATATTTTTTGTATTTTTTAATATTATTTATATAGTAAATTATTATGTAATATTTGTGCAGTAGACTTAGGTATAGTAATATCTACAGGACCTTTTATAAAACCGATAATAATTCATATTCGAGTGCCAACATACTATAGTTACATATATACGTATGAACGCCGTGTCAGGTAATGTAATGTTATGAAATTTTCCTGCCTCGTCATCGCAGTGAAAGTTTTCCATTTTTCTAATACCAATATTTGTGAAATCCATCTCGTAGTTTGTCCGAAACTTGTCCGAAATTTATTAAAAGTTTAATCGTTTATCAACGTTAACTGTCTGAAGAAAAATATGTACTTTCTGTTACGTGTTAATAATATTTTGTCTATTCTACACTAAAACGCTTGTTCTTTTCAAGTAGGTACGTGTTTATTCTTTGTTGACGTAACATACAATCTAATAATATAAAAATGACAATCACATGACGTTTATAAAATTTAAAAAAGTAGACAGAATTTAATATTAAATGGTTCTTTTATATTATAGATCAGTGACAAACTACGACGATTGTCTTATTAAACTAGTTCTAATTAGATCTTAAAAAAATTTATATTATTAAAATCCAGTAAGAAATATTTCTTCCCAATTCTCGTATAATATCAGACGAATTTGAGTGCGCGCAAACCCAGTTCAATTCGAACTATTTACAATTCAATTGATACAGTCCCACGTTATAGATTTTTTACCATTTGGGCGTTGTTTTGTGACCACAAAACTTTGGTGCCCGCGTGTCCCATCTTAATATCTTACTACTATTTTATTATTCATGTTTTATGAATTGTTATGTACTTTTTTCTGAATTAAAATTCAATTTTATTGTTAATAATAATTTTAGGTACAGTCTATGATTGAGTTTCTTGTGGTATTCTCGTTATACGCCTTTCCGAAGCCATTGTAGAGTCTAACGATGAGCACGCGCACGCCTTTAGTGCCTATGCTAGTAAACTATTTTTATTTCATTGTTTATTGTGTTATATGAAGTTATATTAACGTTAAGAAATATAAAGCAAGGCAAGAAATTGTTACAAATTGATTTTTAAAATATACGTTTTATTATTATTATTATTAACAAACAGACTTATATTAAAATTCTACTGACATATATAATTAATAATGACGAGAGAAGAGACAATTATTTAATTTATATTTTAAATTTTTTGATAAGAATAAGTAGTTAGATATATAACGGCTTATTTCGGATACAAATTGGTTTTAAATTCCTGTAAATCACGGTTATTGACATTTTAATTTAAGTCGTATCGAATTCAGGACACCTGGTGCCGAGGAATTCGTCTTAAATAAATAAGTACATTTAGATATTTATGTACTCAAAATGAATGAATGAATGAATAAATCAAAACACATTTTAACTACAGGAAACATTTCATAAAAAAAACTTTAATATTCACAAAAAAAATATAATTAAATTAAGAACAATGAAATAAAAAAAAAATATTTTGCACTTTTATTAAATAGAATCACATGAACACAAAAAAAAGGGTCACAAATAATGAGTGAAACGGTACAAATATTACAAAATGCAGCTATCAATTCCTTTGTATTTAATCGTATATGCATACTGTTTCCCTTGTATATAGTGAACGGTAACTTAGGAAACTTCTTAGATAAACCCACTACTTTTAAATTTAATATATTTTTCTATTACAATGCTCAAAGGTTAGTATGTAGACAATACTTAATAGAAAATTTAAAATAAATAAAAAGAATCAAATTATTATAAATTTGAAGCTAAACCCGTGAAGCTGAACCCGTTTCGGGAACAACTTAGAAGTAGCTGGGATAACAGGGAGTCTATGTCCTGTCAATTTGGACTGAGCTCAAGCCGGGATAGCTAAGATTACTGTTGCACACAGACATATGTCCCGTAATATATACAACTAGCTTTCATAATGATGATTGAAATGATTCCAAACAGCTGAAACTATAGTCAGTTGGAAACTATAGTAAAAAAATTTTTTTTTTAATAAAAAGTTGTTACTTCCAGTGCCTCCAAAAATATGTGTACAAAGTTTCATGATGATCAGTTAAGTAGTTGTCGCGTGAAAACGTAACAAACAAACTCACATTCACATTTATAATATTAGTAGGGATAGGGATAAAATAAATAAAATATATAAATATTTATCCTTTACTAAACGTGGAGGCTAAGTCAAGATTGTATGATCATCTTTCTAGATGATCCTACAATCAGACTGAGCAGTTTATAGGGAATTTTGAGAGCGAATTTGATTTGTGTTAGATTCTAGATATGTTCTGGTAGTGGTATATAATCTAATAGTTCTTTATATTCTAACTGTTTTGTTTATATATTCTCCTTCTATCTATCTTATTATTTTATTTATTATTTCTAGTCCTTTCCGCTAAAGGGCACTATAAAAAACAAATGAAAAATAGTTACTTATTTTACTTTATTCCTACTGTTCTCTCCATTGCATGGTTTATATTATTTTTAAAATGCTGCTATTAAAAAAATGGATAATATGTCACCGGTACAAGAGTAAAAATCGTCCATTTACTACATTTTGCCACGACTTGAGAGCGGTGAGATTGCGGGGCGTTTACGAATGATTGACGCTAATTGCACTGCGGAGGTTGCATTGAATAACCACGACGATGTTATTTTTAAACCATAATATATTAATAATATACATACATTATTTTTATTTGACGAGTTTCTTCAGTGCCTTTAGTGCCTATGCTAATAAACATTTTCTATATATTACCCCTAAATAAGCCTAAAAAGTAGTATTTTAATTTTTTTTTAAGTAAAACTGTAAATAAATCTCCTTTCTCTGAATTAATGTTGAATTATTAACAAAACATTTACAGCAGTCACCTCCACTATGCTGGCTTGTAAGTGTAAGAATTAATAAAAAATATGTATAAGCCCTAGATGCTGATGTATGAGGCCTAGCTGAGACCTAGGAAGGCTTTGTTCCTATACTCAAAAACATAGTATGCTAGCTGTTCCCTCGACTTCCTTCGCGTTGTAATCTATGCTAATGTTATAAAGAGGAAAGATTTGTATTAGGATCAATGCAATGGTATGGAGAACTTGGTCTGATTTTAGTCGGAATTTCTATTAACTTTTAAAATGTTAATAAGTAGTTATAACTATAATAGTTAGACATATGCTATCAAGACATGTTTTGTAGATATTGATATGTTCTTTAATATTGTAGAACATTTTTTTGTTCTATCATCAATAGTTTTCGTAACGCATGCGATAAAAGACATTTTATGGCAATTTTTGACAACTTTGGGTTACATTATTGTAGTTTTAGTAAGGATCCTTATTTTGTCCCTGTAGTTTATATAGCCTATATTGATTAGTAATAATGTAGCATTCAAATGGTGAAAGAATTTTTGAAGTCGGTCCAGTAGTTTTTGAGCCAATTCTTTACAAATATACAAATTTTTCCTCTTTATAATATTAGTATATGTAGATATTACAATTAACCGGAATAGGCTACAAGCTAGTGTAGGAGTCTAGACTATATAGGTATCCTTTGAATACATAATCAACACAATTAATAGATAACGTCGGATTACATTGTATTATGCTAACAGGAGCGTTGTCCATAAATCAAGATTACATTATGCTATCACGAATTTAGTAACCTATATCTATCTAAGTACATTCCTTACTAATATAAATGTGAAAGTGAGTTTGTTTGTTATCTTTTCACGCAACAACTACTTAACCAATCATCATGAAACTTTGTACACATATTTTTGGAGATTCTAGAAGTATCATAGGATACTTTTTATGAAAAAAATAATTATATTTTATTATAGTTTACAAATTTATATTTCAGTTTATATACAATATTTCAGTGTACAAAGTTTCATGATGATCGGTTAAGTAGTTGTTGCGTGAAAACGTAACAAACAAACTCACATTCACATTTATAATATTAGTAGGGATTCTAGCGAAAGAAGTGAAAAATTTGTAAAAGTGACAAAAATAAGGCGATGAGAATCTTATAAAAACGCGCTTCAGTTTAAACTAACTCAAAAAGTGAACAAAAATTTTATTGATTTCACTCCGTATCGTTCAATTGGCACTTTGTTCAATACAATACGTGAACATTCAAAACTGGATCGTTTCTTCAAAACGGATATTGCGACATATGGCTGAGTGAAATGAAATGAAATGAAATTCAGTTTCAGAGACGCGATGTGAATTCATAGAATACTGAATTGTCTTTAAAATAAAACGATTTAATTTTTATAGCACATTTAGGTAAACTAAATGAAAATGCATGCGGAACTAGATTGAAAATAGAAGAACTAGTGGCTTTGGCTTGACTAAATCTAATGGCTTTTTTTGTTGGTAAAAACTGACAGGTAATTCTCCAACCAATAGTACGGTTGTTATCCCGCATGCGGAAATTTTTGTATACATAACCTATGTCGGTTTAACAGCTACTCCATATATGAGTATAATATGAGTCATATTTGGAATCTAATTGGAAAAGAAATAATTTTATGACATCTATATAAGAAATCTTCCGCAAGTTGTATACGTGTGAAATGTTGTATTAAAAAAACAATTGAAGTTTACTAATAACCAAACTGGGGGTGTGATAACAAATGAAAAACTATTCACTTACTTATTATTCACTTACTTAGTTATCACTTTATTATTTATAATTTTTGAATTAGATATATTACAGTGAGAAACTTAAAATAAAACGTAAAATTTCTTAATAAAAAAACATTTGACAATGACAGCAAGTTTTGACAGCACAAATTAGGCACAGACCTTGAATTTTCTGAACACAAGCGAATAAATAATGAAAATATTAATAAACGACCTCTGTTTGGATTTCCATCAAAATTGTCATATGTTATATACTTTTGAACAAACACGTTTATTTATTTATATCTCTATTGACATAAGCATAGTTACCGACATGATTATTTACAATACCCAAAGGCATTTCAGTTTGCAGTAACCTAAAATCCTATTTGTATAGGCTTATTATTTGACTAATTAGTTACATAACATTTTGAACTTTATGATTTTATACCAAGAATATTATTATACACGATACAGGCAGTCCTCGGTTTTACATCATGTTAGGTACCAAAGAATAGTGACACAAAACGAGACACATTTCCGAATCTTAGACCGTTTAAACGAGGAATGGTGTCAAAATTTTGACTGCCGTAAAACGAAACGCCGTAAAATGAGGACTACCTATTAACTGATTACTTTAGTATCTAAGAGGGCGAAAAAAAAACGACAACAACAGCTGAAAAAGTAATACGTCTAATTGAATATTACAGAATAAAATGTCAAACTCCTAGTATTTGTTGACCTACTGATGATCTATTTATAAGATCTGAGAGAATCAAGCACATACGAGATTGTAATTACATCGTTATGGTCAGACATTCACTGTAGTTTTATTACATTTTATTCTCTGTCCCTGCAAGTGACTTCTGTCGCGTGGGGGCTGTACTAACCAATTAAGTAAGTGTATTGTTAATTTGTACATGAAAAAATCACTCTTATGAGTTTCGATATAAAGACGCTTCTTCTGTAATTTTAGCTTAATGAAAAGCTTTCGTTGTAAGCACTTTTCTAATATTACTTTATTATGTTCCACTTGGTATGTTTTTCGTTGCTTAATTTAAGCTCCAATCATTTTACTTTTGCTATTATTTTTAGTATTGTTGCTTATTTTTAGTACTGGAAAATACCTACGTTCTATTATGTTTCAAATCATTATTATCCCTATCTGTGTGGGTTGATTAGTCACCGCATGCGGGTTGCGATTGTTTCGCATTCGAAAATTGCGGAATGCGGTTTATGAAAGCACGCTTGTCAGTTGTTAAAATGTGGTACTAAACTGAAGTTTCTTGGATGTAGAGTCTTCGATGGCAAATTCCATTCGTAATTATCCCGCACGCAGGAGCTACGAATATTCGGGATTGATTTTTTATGCTAATAATCCAACTAATCGCAAATTTTAATTAAAGTTGTACGTGACAACATTGCAGTTAAAAATGTACTGTAAAAGTACTCATGTGAGTGAAGTCCACCTGGGACGTGTTATATACGTTACTGTCAGGTACGTGAGTATCAATGCAAATAGTCCTTGAAAATCTATGACTAACTTTACCATCCTAACTCTAGAAACTATAATATATCAGTTAAACAAAGTTAATAGAAAATGTTTAAATAATAAAGTATAGTGATCACTACACAACCTTAAATTACCATTAAGGCAGTTAAAAACAAACTTAAACTAATAAAAACTAGATAAAACAAAACAAGAGAGCTTTGGACATTGTCTAATGGCAAAATGGATTACAAATAATAAATATTATAACGCGTAACAGTACCGCCTTTCATTCATAGATGGCGCTGTTTAAAATGTAACGCAGATATGTTTGACAAACATATTTGTTCAGATCGACATTTTACCATTGGCTAGATCATCGAAATTTTATTATTTTCAAACATTAGTTATAGTAATTACAGAAGCAAATAAGAGAAAAATTTAATTGGTTGTTTAAGGCGTCACTTTGCGGAAATTCATATTAAAGGAAATTATTTAAAATTATTTTGCTTATAATTCCCGCTACACTAGGTCGATAAAGGAAAATAACCTCCACCAACATTCAATAACTTGTCCCGACGCGTTTCGCCACTTCACTGGCATCATCAGGATACGTGTGGTCGCTTCGGATTCACTTCGACGATAAAATAATTTTAAATAATTTCCTTTAAGAGAAAAATTGTACAATCAGATCGAAAATAGATGTCCGTAATGCTTGCTTATAGTTTTAGATGTATTAAGGGTGCGTGAAAGGTTACTAAACGCCATTATATTATCCAAAGCCAAATATTATCACACAACAACTTAATGCATTTTGCCATTACGCTACTAAACTAAGACTGAGAGGAAAATTAATTAAGGTTCTCGCTCTGAAGACTGCACTTTTTTTCTTTTAGATTCTAAAAAATAAATATTTTAAAAAATTGTTTTTCCGTAAAGTAACTTATCCCATTTCGAAATCTGTGGGCTTATCACGAATTTTAGTCTGGCTTTCGAACCGAGTTCGCTTCAAGCGATTTGTATAGAAATTTGAGCAGCGCCACCGCGTGCGGATTTGGAACTACAATATTTTAGATACTTTTTGTTAATTTTCGAACGTCTCGATCTTTCGTTCATTTGATAGATTGCTGGTGCTCGTTAGTCGTTAGTAAAAATTCATGATCCCGGAAGGAGGAACGTCAACATGAACAAATGCAGCCTGAATTCGTCTGTAATAATAGTCTACCATGGTCCACGCTATAGCTTAACCTCAAAATAAAACAAGTAATTTTATCGCTATTGAAACAAAACACAATAATCTTTAATTACTGAGGAACAGTATGTCGTTAATTTTTAATTCCACCTAAAACTCAATATAACTTCTTTGAGAACCAGAATCAAATTAATTATATCACTAATGAAGATCTTCTTCTAATTTATATTTGGAAATATTATAATTTTGATTATTCTATCAATTGTGAATTATTTGGAACATCATTCTAATTTCGACTTAAGATAAATACTTAAACCACTCATTAGACTAGTCTTAATATATTTTATAAAACTATATACAAGTGTTTCCCAAACTTTTTATGCCATGCCCTACCTTAGCCTTTCTAAAATTATTATGCCTATTATTATTATATCCTCTCTTCTCGAAGTATATTAATATTTTTTTTTCACTCGATTCTGTCACGTTGTTTTATAACAAGCATATCTGTCATGTTATGTTATTCTATCAACAAGCGCGTGCGCATGAACGCTTACTTCATAGACACGTCAGTCGTCTATGGTATTGAGTAAAACAGAAATGATATACCCAGATATTAATTGTCAAACACAAATAAAGTTCCATTTTCGTACGGTAATATTTTAAAATTTTTCTCGCCAAATCTCTTTAGATTTACGCGGGCTTTGTATAAATTGGAAAGTTCGGAAAGACATATTGCTTTGTGGTAGAATTAATGCTGTCAGTGTCGTTTTTAAGATAAAATACCCTCTTCTTTTTCGAGTAAAACGATTATCGGGAAGGTGTACTTTGTCAAAAATTGACAGCATCCGTTTCATACATTTGTATGTTAGTTTTAATTTGACCTTTAAAAGTTGACCCTTTTCTTATACTAAAGTTTAAACAACTTTTTTTTATCACTGTTATTTCAGTTCCAATGAAATCACAGCGATTTTAATATCATTATATAATATTTTCATTAAAATATTTAGCATTAGTAAAAATACACTAATTGATTAATTGAAGAATAAATAATAATAATAATAATTAACAAAACACTACGCATAGTAAATTATTTCACATGGTATTACGTAATCATTCACAATACCTATTTGTTTTAAGCCGCGTCTCCTGCTCCTGTTTCTTCCAAACATTAGACAAAAACATCGAAACATTGGGGCGTGGCCGTACACATTTTTGTATTCATACACAATGTTTTTTGTTTTCCGTGGTCGACGGAAAGCAAAAACATTCTGTACGGCCTCGCCCCAATGTTTCAATGTTTTTGTGTAATGTTTGAAAGAAACAGGAGCAGGAGACTCGGCTTTAAATGCACACGCAGTACATGCTTAGGCAGAATTAATTCTCAAAAGACAATCAATACTTATAGATTGTATATTTTCAAAAATAAAGATTATATCAGTGTTTTACCATTATGAAACTAACATCCATAATTTCAAACGGTAATTAATTTTATTACTTGAATATTTTTGTTTTATATTTGCGTCTCTTTCATGTAAACGACGAATGAGAGAGACCAAATAAAATTAAACTGTTTATGAAAAGTGGCTAATTAAATTAAAATAAAATATTTACGTATAATAGGAACAAGACTTATATCGAAATATTTTTTCCTTTTTCCGGGACTTTAAATAGAATTCGCGGAAAATGTCGTTTTATTTTTATTATATGAAAATGTTTCTATTGTCGCGAATCATCTTATTGTTGTTTGGTTTGTTCTTTAAATGATACTATTTTTAATTGGATTTTCAACTTTAATTAAGCTCTTACGTCATTAATTTCAATGCATATAATCGTATAGCATAAAACAAGTCGCGTTAAACTTAGAAACTATTGCAGTGGTTTTTGATGACTTTGTTAAATTTATATACATATAGTAGCAGAGATGGCCAAGCTCCTTGATAGTCCGAGCTCGTAATTATTGAAAACATATAAATAAAAGTACAAAATATGCGTATTGAATTTAAATATTAAAAATTAATTATTTTTATTTTACTTCTCTTGATAATTTTTTAAAATTTAGTGAATAATTGGTTATAACACTTCTCAGTAATTCTTTGAGATGCTGGTTAGTTAATACTGAGCCATAAATAATCCTTTAAAAAGCCGCATGTGACTCGCGACCCGCAGGTTGGACACCCCTGGTATATAGCTTACTATTGTGTTTATTTCAATGATTTTAATCCGAAAATTCGAAACTTTCAACCGTCACCAAAAATTTTACTGCAAACCCGATAGTAAAGCTCATGAAAAATTTTTAATCTTGATTTAATAAGTTCAATATTTATTTATTTATTTATTATTAAAGTAAAAGTACACTACGATTCTCGATGATCCCACACTAGACAATGCCTGTGACGTGGGATCCAGAATAGTACATTTAAATAAGAATAAGTTTTGCGGTTTATTATCGCGATAGGCAACTTTATATAATTTTTTTTTTATATTTTATTTATTTATCTATTTATGAATAATATTAATTAATATATAGTTTTCGATGGTCCCACACTAGGCATTGCCTGTCACGTGGGACCCATCAATTACAAAACCTTTAATTATAAACATTATTACTAAAAATATTTGTGAATTTATTTATTTATTTTTGTAATGTCTTTGTAAGTTTTACTTGGTTGTGGGGGGAAAATTCATTCATTAATTTACCAATATTAATATCACCAAAAACACTTGGTAAAAACCAGTGTTCTTGTTTTAATGACGATAATAGTTTTAGTAATAACTGGATGTTAAAAGTAATTTTAAATAAGGGGAGGACGTCGACAGGCAAAAGGCAATTTAGAAATCGTCTGCTGGGTTAAGTACCAATTTCATTGTACTTGGCGGAATCGAGTGGAAAATAATAGAAAATGATTATATCTCCGTTTCCTACGTTCTTCCTAGATCTTAAGTGGTCCCGTTAAGTTACTATAAAATATTTTTAGTGCTTCCATTTTAAATTGAGAAAGTTTGTTTTTAAGTTTGATTGGTCGATAATTTAAATTAATTTGTAATCGCTTTGATTATTTTATTACCTTACTTTCACATCGTAACCATAATAGCTGCATAGCCCTCGAAATTTTGGAATTAAAAACTTCAAAATAAACTTTAATTTAGTGATAGCATATTCAGGAATAAACTTAAACAATATAAGAATAAGTATTTCTTACAATAGTATTATTTGGCAATATTGTCATCACTACGTCGATTTAAGGAGAATGGATCCTAATTGGCTAGACACAATCTAACTAATTCCAAACTGATTCCGAAACGGAAGTTACACTTGTGATATTATTAGACATATTTAATCCCATTTTGAATATAAAATTTATTATCATATTTCACGTTAAAAATCTCCAAACAAACCATTAATTCTTGAAAGCTATATGTCTTCCCAAACTTTTCAATTTACACAAAGCCCGCGTAAATCTGAAGAGATTTGGCGGGAAAAATTTAAAATATTACCGCTTGAGGACGAACGGCACTTAAGTGCTCTCTGTGTACTACATTTAAGGATTAAGTTTCTACCTGCGTTGCTTTTATTTCGTTATTCATTTGTCAGCTTAACAAAAATAGCATCCTAAGAAAAAAAAACTCTTAATATATACATTGTTAGTAAAAAGACGATCCGAAACAAATGCTGACGTTTTTAACAATATCAATTTTAAAATATATTAATAATATGCGAATAAATATTTGTTACCTTCATTATTTACTATACATTTGTATTTTTATATCATTATATATAATACCTACGGAAGATATAAGAGAACAGAATAGAATAGAATATACTATATAACTAGTAGAAAACTGACACGTTTACGAGTTTAAAAATATATTTTTGCAAAAATGTAGTTAAGCAATTTACGATTATTATTTACAACAACAAAAACAAATGCTATCTTTGAGATGAATCCTATTTAAAAAAAACATTCACCAATAATAAAATTATGATTTAATTACTATAATCTATTTCTCTTCATTCGTTACTTGAGTTTCACCTGTAACTTCAGTGACAGGTCCGTCAGAACTATCTGTCCTATCAGGCACAGTAGTCCCATCTGTTCCATCTGTCCCACTAGTCCCGGTTGCGGGACTAGTAGACCCATCTGTCGTCGTCGGAGCACCTGTCCTAGATTTCGTTTTATTCTCACACCCAATGTAAACGTTTGCTGCTATAGGATGATTGAAAAGTGAGGTTAGGCGTAGTACGACAAATTTGTGTCTCAATCCACCTCTGAGGATTTCCACTTTTGGCCCGTTGCCTACTCCTAGTCTGTCTGTCACTTGTATATAGGTTATCTGCGAAACAAAATATGGTGCTGTACTATTTTGGGCTATAATATGAAAGCACTAACTACTCAGATATGTAAGTCTGCTTTCACGTATGTACAGATGGCAAAAAAAATTTGAAAATCCATGCTGACTGTACCTTTTTTATAACCTAATAAATCTTGTCAAAAATTTATTAAAATATATAGGTTTGTTTTGTTAGTTTTTTTAACCCAAATATCTCTAGGTAGTATATATTTTTAAAATTATAAAATTAATAGTAATAAATACATTTACGTGCACATGCATTTCAGACCTAATTACTCGGATCATATATGAAGTATCAGATCAACACAAAACAAATACCTAGTTTTTAGTTATTTAATAATAATAATATATCAATAAATATTTATTTCCACCAGGAGTCGAATGAGTAATTAACTAACGTGAAGAGTGTAACATGATGGCATATGAGAGTGTACATGTGATATATACTAGCTTTTACCCGCGGCTTGGCTCGTATTTAAGTCATTTCAGAGATCATTTCAGTAGAAATGAATCAATATGATTTCAAACAGCTGAAATTATAGTCAGTTGGAAACTATAGAAAAAAATATTTTTTTTAAATAAAAAGTATCCTATGTTACTTCTAGTACCTCCAAAAATATGTGTACAAAATATCATGATGATCGGTTAAGTAGTTGTTGCTTGAAAACGTAACAAACAAACTCACATTCACATTTATAATATTAGTAGGGATATATATATCACAGACGTATGAAACCTTGTCTGGCGTGTTCATGAATGAATGAGTGTCCGAGTTTAATTTAACCCTTTAAGGGTTGACAGAACAAAAATATACGTGGCATTATCCAAATTGTCAATATTAAATCCGTATCCTTTAGGTACAGTCTCGAAAGAAACGAGGTCAAAATTAAAAATTTTACGGGTAAAATTACACTGATATTTTACGAACAGACGCTCGGTTTATTTTGACCAACTTATCTAATCCAGCCATTCTCAAAGGTCTAGGGCTAGGGCTAAAATACTGCAAAAAATACCTACCAAAGAGAGATTATAAGGTTACATCTAAATATCCCAACTAAATATTACATTGCAATATGATTATTCATAAATACATATAAATCAGTTTTTTATAATTATATTAAAGCTTTTTCCTTCGCCAAAAAAGTTTGAGAACCGCTGATCTAATCTAATATTAATAATAAATTGTTTAATAACAATAAAAAAAGTTTTTAACAACTCCATTCTATGGTATGTTGGGAGAAAATTGAATACGAATCTTAGTAGAAATCAATAGGAATTGCTACGGTAATAGAGAAATCAAATAGCTGTAGTATGTTCAATCAAGAGGTTATGAATGTGAAAGCATCTTTAAAGTCTAACAATAGTCCCTGCCTATCTCAGTAAGCAAGTAAGTAAAATAAACATACCGGACATTTAAATATCCTCCCATATTTAGCAAACATAACACCATAAGGTCTCCTTTCCTTAAAAATAAAATCTTGAGCCATCAAGTAGTCATTCTTTTTAAACATACCAATATTAAATGCGGAACAAAATAGGCATTTTAATAAAACAACTAGCATAAATAATTTTATATGACACATCTTTGCAATGTGTGAAAAGACGTATGTGTCAAAACATAATTAACAAGAGTAAACAATTTCGCGCGCAATTAACTAAAAATTTAATTGAAATAAGAATTGTAATTTTTTAATTCGTTTTCACACATTCGATTCATTATAATTAATTGTTACATCCGTTTATATCCATATTGCGTTAATATTGATTCCTTTATTCTAATGTTAGCTGAAAAATTCTTATTAGAACAAATCTTTCGCGACTCGCTACTAAATAATTTGAGCATTATCAATATTTATTTTTCTAACACAATCAACTTTAGGGACCACTGAGGCTCTATTTAAATAATTACTAGGGAAATATCACTCAAATAAAATAATAATTCTTTGCATAACGAAGTCGTAAATTGCGCAATATATACCTACAAAACAAGTCTATTTATAAACTAAACCAGCTTTTGCCAGCGGCTTCGCTCGCCTTAAAACATATTATTATTAATTAGGTATAGTTAGGTACTGATAGTTTCAAACTAATACATCCTATTTAAACGGACGTCTTCATCATAGTAGCTCCAATCTTTAATTTCAGTTCAATCAGTCGAAAATCTAATAAGATTTATACAAACTTTCATCCCCTATTTTATCCCATTGGGGGTAGAATTGATCAAAATCCCTTCTTAGCGGATGCCTACGTCATAACATCTACCTGCATGCCAAATTTCATCCCGATCCGTCCAGTGGTTTGGGCTGTGCGTTGTTAGATCACTATGTCAGTCAGTCACCTTTTTGAATATATATTTAGAGATAAAAACTATAAAACTAGTTAGCGTGATCATTGTCTGAAAATTGCCTAAAATTGTACTAAGTATTACTTTAATAAATCTTATCTCACAAAAAGGCATACATTGTCAATAAAAAGAATACAACGCTTTGTATAGAGAAGTTATAAATCAATCCGTCGACATACGTCAGTTGCAATGCCATTCTTGAAACAATCCGTTTGCGATTCAATTGCAATTTGATATTTTTTATTCTGCGAATTTGACATTTTTCTAGCTTTTCACGTTTATAAACAATCTAATTAATTTATAAACGATTGTAAATTTTAAACATTTATGATTGTATTTCTTTACTTTTATAATCAACAAAAGTCTATATTTTTATTCAGACGGTAACAATACTTGTACTCGCTGAAAGTGGTATATATGTCATATCTAACAATACAATGCAATTTTTTTTCAAACACATATACATATTATATTTACATTATTAAAATAGTACTTTTTTATCACAAAAGTTATAAGCATATGAGTTTAATTTAAAAAAAAACTAAATACAAAAATCAATCCAATTTCAATTCGACCAGATTGGTTTTAAGAGTAACTATTCAGCACTCTTCAATCACTGCATAGCCGGCACTATCTTTGTTGATTAATGACTTTAACTTTTGTATCAGATGTAGCAGGCGACTATCAATCATGCATCAATGTGTCCTAGGGCTTTTTGTTACATTAACCTGTACTGAAAGTTAAGGGATTGAACCAAATTGCTCAAAATAAATTACTGAAATAGAGAAAAGCCTAACCTGTACTACAGGAACCATATCAGACTGGCATATCAAACTACATAGAACATTTTCTGTCGTAACAATTAACGCCACTTACGAGCTAACTAGATTTACGTCAGCGGATGCATTAAAAACTATAAAATAGTCAAATTTCAGTAAGGTTATGTTATATGTTTTGTGGCCAATATGGCCATAGGTATGTAAATATATATTGTCATATTGACAGGGCATACTCCTTTCGTTATACCCAGTCACTTCTAACCTATATAGGTCACTCCACAAATGATGATTCTACCTCGGAACTAGATAGATCAGTCTGCCTACTCTTAAATTTTAAGTCATAAATGTATGAACTCTTTTACTCTTTTTCTTGTGTCTATAAGAAACTTAATAAAATTTTCCAATATACTTTCTTGTGCACCTGCTCGAAAACAGTTACATGGCAGCTGTCTAAACACTATGCTTATATATGTATTTATTTACCAATCCTTGTGTCTATTAGAATCCACTTTTTTAACCCCAAGATATATTGTACAGTAGTCCAGTTTAGTTTAGTTTAGTTTTTTAACAGTTTAGTTCTGCACCTGATCTTAAACTCGAGTTCCTGACTGCTATTATAGATAAATATCAACAAGCAACAGTCATTTCCACTATGCCGGCTTGAAAAGAACATTTCTTTGAGACTTATTTGGTTATTTTTATTTATTTTCATAATAAGCTATTTTTTGTCAAATAAGAGGTCAAATATTAAGGGTCAAACGCAAACAATTCCCAATAGACCTTTTCATTTTACAAAATATGCATAAAGCTTGTACATTTCTGGAGTTTGTGTCATGTTTAAATGTTAAACGAAACGTCGAAAAGAAAATGTTGTTTTCAGTTTGTTTCAGAGTCGTCTTCAAACGACTTTGTCAATATGTTCAATGGGAATTTGCAATCAAACTTCCTTTTTATATTTTAAATATCTGCGCATCTAGTGAAAATGATACATACATTTATAATTATAAATTAAGTTTAATTTTGGAACTCAAACAAATGAGATTTTATTGCCAATTTCAGAACGCAACGAAAAGGAAAGAGATAGCACTATGGGGGAGAGAGACAGAAGGTATGAAGGTCTATGTAAGGAAATTGTTTTGTATACTTAATACAATCTTTAATTCAATTTAATACAATCTCACCCATAACTATATCATTTAAAGAGGAGCCAATTTTGGCTTTACTATATGTAATCAAATATATACTTACCTACTCGTATATATGTATATAGTTATGTATAATTTAAGCTATAATATCTCTATTCAGAATAAATTGCATCTCGTTTCAGCAAAGAGCCCTCTCTTTTCAAACAGAAAGGGACAAAAGAAAGGCATTATTTACAGAACCCTTACAAATTAGAGATAGCCTTGTCCTACGAATTTGTTACCAAAAGGGATTTTTTACTATTTCTTGTACAAGATTAAATCATTTGTTTTTTAAACGTTATTTTAAGTGACAACGTATTTATCTTTTGATAATATATCTGAGTACGTATATATAAATAAATAAATAAATTCTTTATTGCAAATAATAAGTAATATTTTTTTATACATAGGCGAGCTTAATGCCGTCGGCATTATCTACCAGCTAACCTATATATCAATTTTAATTGATTTATTTGGTATGGTAGCAACTCATCACAATTATACAAAATTAAGATTAACAGATACGTCTCACCATGATACATAGATACGTCTAACGCTTTCTACTTATCATTTCAGCCATATGACGTCCATTGCTGGACATAGGCCTCCCTCGTTGAACGCCAGTGTGATCTATTCATAGCGGTTTGCATCCAGTGGATTTCCTACTATCAATACATAAATTATCGATCGAACAATCATCGTCAATTAAAACAAATTAAAAAAAAACTATTATAACTTCATCCATAGAGGCAATGCGCGAACATTCTTTTTTTAAATTTATTTACTTTTAGTAATTGGGCTCCAATAGAGCGCTTTTACTCGTCAATACAAATATAAATATTTATTTTTCTAAATTTAGCTGCTGTATACTGGCATTGTCCAATTACATACTAATGTCATAATAATATATAATAAATCTACTATGACGTAGAATATTTATTATATATATTATATAGAGATTAAAACCAAATCAAAGGATTGCAATATATTTTTATACAAACTCAAAACTCAAGTTCCATAAACTATTTCACTGTTAGCATTTAAAATCTATTATGAAATCAAAATCTTCTTAAGGCCGAAAAAAATTAAAACAATGACAACTAACGAACTTCAATTGAGGCAAGAATTGCTAACCAAAAAAATGTTTGTTAATTTCAATATTATTATTATAGCTATTTAAATTGAAAAGTATTAAAACATGAATCATAACAATGTTTTAAATGTTACTTAAATACTAAAATAACGCCATAAGTGTATATGAATACATTCATATTTCGAAAATGAACAATTTCCAATACATCAATAACCCCAAATTAATGATAACACCATGACTCACTCATCCATAACAAATTATATAAAGATTAAACTTGGAAGTGCATAACGTGACGCCTTGCACTCACCCATATTACGGGTTAGAACCAATTCGACCCCGAATTTAAGTCCCATTTTTTCGGGTTGTCCCATACACATGCGTATTGTTGAAATAATATTCTATTAATAAAACATTATAAATAAATATTATGAATCATGTTTTAACGCGAATTTTGTTTGTTTTTTTTTCAACAAAATATTATTTATTATTTCTTAGTATAATCCCAATACAGTGGTTGCCCAGGCATATCCGAAGTTTAGCTTACGTGAATTTTGACACATAAGCCCATAAAAAGTTCTGTCATATGTGTATAAAATAAGCATTGAGTGGCCTATCCATCGTGAAGTCACTGTCAAATTCGTAATTTCGTGAATAATTACGTGTCTGGGGGGCTACTCAGGCATATCCGAAGTTTCGTGATACGGCCGTCACTTCTATAGTTTATATGAATTTTGACACATGAGCCCGTAAAAAGTCCTGTCAAATGTCCATAAAATAAGCATTGTGTGGCCTATCCGTCGTGACGTCACTGTCAAATCCGTAATTTCGTGAATGATTACGTAAGTGTTCCTGAGTAGGAAACGTCCGTATTTTCGTCCGAAGTGTGTCCCCAAGCGCCTGAGTAACCCCCCAGGCCACATTTTATGGCTTAACAGGAACAAACCCGGCGTGTCATGGAAATGGTATTAGCAGCCATTTCCTTTCGTATCGTTGGGGTTAAGAATATCCTTATAAATAAACACATTAGAGTAAAAGCCGGATTTGGGGGCAACAAAAGGTCTTGGGGTTTGATGTTAATGGCCCTTATAGGAATGACTGTTATGATTTTCCACTTCTTTGCGCCCAAGATAAATACTTAATAATGTATCTTTATAAGTACGCCCGTATTCAAATCTCCTAATAACAATATACTTTTAATTAATTCAATTCGTCATGAATATGATGTCTGAACCATATAGTAAACCGCATTAAACATTCTAAGTTATTTAATTTTTTTAAAGAATAAACTTAGATCGATATATATCACTTTAGAAAGCTTTTGTCTATACTATTATATAAAGAGGAAACATTTGATTGTTTGTATGTATTGAATAGGCTCCGAAACTACTGGACCGATTTGAAAAATTATTTTACCATTAGAATCGTAAAAAATCCCTGATGAACATAGGCTATAGAATATTTTCAATTGTTTTTTAAAGAAATATTACATTTTAAGTTCACACAATTCGATGTCTATGCCTAATTTTGGCGGTCAAATGTGCTGTCAGTTTTTCAATTGTTTTTTAAGATATATTTCATTTTATTTTAAGTTCACATTGTAATTCATATCTAATTCAATGAAAATAAAAGCGAAAGTTCTCTCGAAATCCGCTTGACATACAAAGATGAAATTTGACAGGGAGGTAGTTTATAGTTAGTTGACGTCTGCAAAGAACGGATTTTGCTACGGGGCCAGATTAAGGAGTTGTAAGGGCTCTCGGAGGTTTGTATATTTTTTTTGCTACAAACTAGAAATTTGACGGAGAGGCAGTTAGTAGATTTTGCAACAGGGGTGTGGAAGGTATTTTCTGTTGACTGAAATATGAAACATCAATAAACTTCATAGTATATCTTCATTATTACGCAGACGTAGTCGCGGGCAACTGCTAGTATATTATATTTTTGTTTTTTTTTTATTATTTAGTCCTTAAAAGAGTTAAACGTATTGCTTTCTGTTCAAAGTATAATATAATAATTATCTTTTTTTTATTGTGTTCTTTTTCAATGTAAATGTGAAACCCTTACATATATCTACCCAAATACTTCATAAAAATATAATATAATATATAAAAAAATTCTAATACACTTAATATTTTCATTTAAAACATCTAACATATTGGACAAATATTTGTGCTAGAAAAACCGAAACCTACGCGCAAAAAGCATAATGCAATGAAATTTTCAATATTCGCTTGTGGCAACACCTGCGCTTTACCTACGGATAGAATACACAAATATAGTCCTATCACTTCACATAAACATTAATTAATTAATTTGTTTGTTAGGCCGTCATGAACTTACTACTTGGCAGATTTCGATAAGAATTATTAAATTTATTAATCAGAAAAGCTAGGATCAGTTTTTCTAACCATTGCGCTTGATGAATTATACACCATTTAATTTAATTTAAAAAAAAAAAACACGACGATAAAGAGCAACTTGGACTTCAAATTAGTTTCGGAGTGGTGACTACCACAATTTGAAATAAGGGTTATCAAAACTGTATCCGATTGTAGTTTTTTACGCTCTTTTCCAATACCAGTATTAAAAATAGGTTTTTGAAAAAGCGATCTTGATATTCAAATAAACGATTATGTACATGGTCAGATTGAAGGTCACTAATGGATAACCGTGGTTATATTTTAAAATTTTTGTATATAGTAAAGCTAAGTGCCTATATAAAAAAATTGTTTTATTGAACTAGACGGACTGTACATGTAAATCTATTATATAAGACGTTTTTTATTCACTTGAATAAAGTGAGATAGGTGTTCGCATTTGTATGTGCCTTATAACATACTTTTGTTTGCTCGCCAAATATTGTAATTTATCTACATTTGAGCTAAAGAGAGAAGTTATTGCTCAGAAAATATGCGCTAACCCGTTGTACGGTACAAAACGTAACTGACTGTTTCAGTCATTATCAGGACCAAGTTTAAAATTAAGTCATGTTTTAGTTTGTCTTTTAAAATCTATCCACTTGTACAGGTCATCTTTTATTTTAATAATAATAATAAAATATCGTTTAAGAGCGTAGAATTCAATAACAATTCCTTACTAATATAAATGTGAAAGTGAGTTTGTTTGTTACCTTTTCACACAACAACTACTTAACCGATCATCATGAAACTTTGTACACATATGTTTGGAGGTACTAGAAGTAACATAGGATACTTTTTATTTAAAAAATAAATAAAATATTTTTTACTATAGTTTCCAATTGACTATAGTTTCTCTATATTTATTTTTATTTCCGTCTGTCATTTTTATAGATCCAGTATAAAACTATTCGAACTTTTGAGGCTAGGCGTCATTTTTGTAGTTAGGTGCCACTTTATTACAGAAGTGTGATAGGCATTGTCTGTTGACTAAAATATGAAACATCTTCATAGTACTTTATATCTTCATTATTACGCAGACGTATACGCGGGCAATTGCTAGTATATAATAAATGCATGCACAAATTCAAACAGAAATACAAAATATTATTCAAAATAAATCCAATTTATTAATTAACAATTAAGACGACATTGTTCATTATTTCTACATCTAAATTAAATTAATTCGACACTTACTTACTCGTTCAAAAATTATTTTAACAATTTTCATCGTAACATTTCTCAAATAAGGATATAACAGCGTTTATTTAAAATAGATATTTTCAAGTACTTCCCGGTTTTTGGTTGACGTCGAAACAAACGTTCCCAAAGTTCTTGGAGTTGCTATGAAAGAAAAGACATGACCCGTGTTTGATTTCTTAGAATATTACAATGGAGGAGACATAGATTTATTGTTTGACATGAGCGTTTACGTGTGAATTAAAATTTTATAATTTCTTATTGGGCTGCTGCCCGAATACTCGGCATTGGCAGAATTGTCTTTAATAGATATCTGAGACCATTAATAAAATAAGAAGAAGAAAATTACAATGTTTATTTATATTATTTTTATATTAGCTTGCTAATGACCACACTCTGATCTCAAGCTAGAGTGGAGTCGACTGTAATATGAAAAATATGTGTTTCAGAAATCAAACCCTGAAACTAGCCCTTTAACTATTGCCACAAATAAGGGTAAATAATACTTCATTTGACCACACCACATACATATGTGTCTATGATTGCAGGCTGGTACAACCACTATTACAGGGAAAATAACTGACATCATCTACAGATTGATTATCTATGTTATTAAAATAAACAACGTTTTTAATTAATTGTTGAAAACTGAATAAAAGTTTACGTAAATTAATTTGCTTTGTAATAAAAAAATATTATTTTAGATGAAGACTAATGAAAAATAAATAGGATTTTTAACGATTACCGGTGAAATTTTTCCAATAATAATTTTTGTATGTATCGATCATTGATTTTTATAGAGTGACCACAATTTTGGGGAAAATATTAAAACTAAATTAATTATTAAGACACGTATAGCGGAGTTTATGGGCGAAGACAGCTGTCACCACCGAAAAACAAATCGAGTATGCGTTGTTCAGGTTAACGGGACATTTAATTATTTTATATTAATTACACTAGTTTACAAGGTTTTTGTCCTTCAAATGAAACGTTTTTTTTCTTAACAATTAAGGTGCACTGAGTTTCAGAAAAATTATAAAAAAAATCTAACACGTCATTTTGAAATAACCAAAATATGCATCCTTAAGTGATTCCGTTATGGGATATCCTTTTTTAGATATTATAAATTCACCACACACATAACAAAAACCATCAGGATGTACTTTACACAACCTTTTTGACATTGTAAAAACGAATATTTATTTAACTAAACACTCCACAGCATCAAAATTTTAAAATAAAATCGAAACCAACTTATGAGTAGTTTGAAAATAAGATGTAATAATAACTTGATTTATAGACGTGATAGAAATAAAATAAATATATGTTTGCGTTTAGTTGTTACTACTAAATACAACGATATGGAATACATTGAAAGGACATGACTTTTATTTTAATTTGTAAACTAGTGTTATTAATTCCGCATATAAAAATCATGGTTACCCTACTATTACATAAGTGTAACCAGATGCAAATAAGTGCTTTCACCTTCACCGGAGGCAATTTTTTTTTTTATTAGCTCGCTTTAAATATTACGACAACCTTTTTAGAGAGTTTCTCAATTTATATCAAATGTTTAGAATAAATCTTTGTAAAAATAAAATGTTTATTTCATTAAAATGGCGTATCGTATTTAAATTAAATAATTTGATATTTTAATGAATAAAATGGAAAGTAAAGATTTCTTATAAAATAAATCTTCTTGTGTCTTATTACAAAAATTATGGCAACAATCATTAAATACATTACATTTATTACGAATAAATTTAAACTTATTAGTTTTGTATATTTGTTGGATAACTTCTCCATTTTCATGAAGGAACAACCAAAAAAGCCATTAAAACCTATTATCCAAATATATATACATACTTATACCTAGTACGAAATATAAGGAAGTCATATTTTATAATTACATATTTTTTATTCATTAAATTATTTATCTGTATAAATTTTAGATGTAAACGAATTTAGGTAATCAAGAAACTTAAATATTTTGAAGATATTTCAACAAAAAAAAAAACAAAGAAATTTTCCAAAATGTTGGTTTTGATGTGTATGTCGTATAAAAGTCCTTCTTGAGTGTGACCCTTTATCGAGCTTATTAACGATTACCAGACAATGGGGTAATCACGTACCATTATACAATTCATAAAAAGACTGAAATATCTACCCTCTAATCATAGTTTTATATATAAAAGGTTTCAACTATGTTATTTATATTTATTTTTTGAATAAACAAAGTAAATATAAGCAGAAATTCAGTAAAAATTCTTTAAAAAAAAGCTATTTAGATTTTTACATGGAATTGTAAATGAGGCGCTTTCGAGAGGACAAGATTGTGCGAATGAGGACAGATGGTGATTGCATAAAATTAAAAAATTAACTCGCAGCCTTCGTCCAAGAGGGTTGTTTTATGAAAATTCTCTTCAAACTTTAATTATAAACTCTAATTTTTTATTTAATTTATTATTCGATTTTTAATATTATTTCAAGCCCAAATTTTAGCCCAGTATTTCGTCCTAGGGTAGTACCACCACTTGCAAGAGTAACACCCGTGAAATGACCTGTGGGCTTATCACGAATTTAGTCTGGCTTTCGAATCGAGCTGTCACAAGTGAAACGGATCCGTTAGCAATTTATCAAATGAACGAAATATCGAGACGTTCGAAAATTAACAAAAAGTATCTAAAATATTGTAGTTCTAAATCCGCACGCGGTGGCGCTGCTCAAATTTCTATACAAATCGCTTGAAGCGAACTCGGTTCGAAAGCCAGACTAAAATTCGTGATAAGCCCACTGATCGCTTTTCGATAACAGCTGAGAAATAGCCGGAATAACGAGAAGAAATTATGTTTATTTGAATGGAGTACATTCGTCACCTCAAGCCGGCATGGTGGAGGCGACTGTTGCTTAGCTTAGCTTGCTTAACATCAAGTGATTGATAACGATCATATGCCAAGCTACTATCAAAATTAAGGCCTTTATTTTAATAGTTCTAACCAAGCAGCTTTGTTAAAGGTTTTATATCATTTGAAAATCTTAATGGTAATATAATTAGAAATATATACATATATATTACATTTTCAACACCAACAAGCTATTAAACAGTAAATTTTTGGAAGAAATAAAAAATACATGAAGCAAAACTGAAAGCTAAAGTATGAAACGTTATTATGAAAACAAATAAATTTCAATTTTCATATCCAATACATAAACATTGGAGCACTCCATTATATTTGGGTGAGTGTTTACAGTAAGTTCATATTGGTTTTTGACATATTGCTTGTGAACTCGACTTAGCCTTTAGGTGCAGAACTTTTTACCTTTTCTCACTGTGTAAGGTATTATAATAATTTTAAATTAAAACAAAGAAAGATCGCTCAGTTTTGATACGTACGAAAATAAGTAGTGTAAAACTTATATATATTTAATTATTATTGTTAATTAATAGTTCTTTATTTCCTATATTGAGTATCGTGTTTTACATTGTATATTGCATTCAGTGTGGCTTTCAGCGACAACATTATCATTGATGTACTATTTTTATTATCTAAAAAACACCAGAGAGGGATTGACAAGTAATTTTCCTTGTTGTGGCTTTTGAAATTAATTTAGAAAATTTTAAAAAGGAAATTAAATCTTTTAAAATTTTAACTATTACATTACCTAACCTAACCAAAAACCTAAAAAAATTTAAATCTTGTTTTTAAAAATAGTTATAGAGTAGGTACATAAATATATAATACTAAAAAATATTTAAAAATACTTATAATAAAAAAATAATGACCTCAAGAAATAGCAAATAAAATAATCTTAATAAATAGCAGATCTTAATTTCTTAATTGCCCTAAATGTCTAAAAGAAAGCCTTGAATAATCCTGTAATATTAAAGTTAGATTCACAATGCAGTCGTGATCCCATGAGCATACCAGTATGAACTGTCAACATATTTCATAGTTACTACTTATTTAACTTTATCATTAACTTGTATCTGATTTATGTTTTAAAGTATAAATTTATATCCATGCGTTTTTATTTCGTCATATATCAACCATAATTCAATATAACACGCTCTTATACATTTATTCTTTTGTTAAATAAAATTACACATGAATGTCCTAATTAATTTTGTTTTCGGTTAAAATTTACAATCCTTACATGATACGAATAGTTTGTTCATAGAAGTATTCTATTACTAATTTGTATTAATGTAACACTCATAAATGAATGAAGTCAGTCATCATTTCAGCCAGCCACGTCCACTGCTGGACATAGGGAGCTCTTTGAACGCCAGTGTGATCTATTCATAGCGGCTTACATACAACGATTTCCCGCTGCCCTTACGAAGTCATTGGTCCACCTGCGTTTGCTGGTACGTGGCCTCCACTCGAGAACCTTTCAGCCCCATCGGCTGTTACATGTCCTGCCCACTGCCACTTTAGCTGAGCTATTCTTCGTACTAATTGGAAAATTATTAATGATTTGAAAATTACTTAATAACCACTCTCTAGTGACATTTGAACTAAGTATACAATACAAAAAATAATACTCAATATAGGAAATATAGGACCACTAATTATCAATAATAACCATATGTCTTACACAAAAAACAAATGCAAACTTTGAAAATATAATCAACAATATAAATTATATAAATAAATAGGTAGATATAAATAAAATTAGTACAACATCTGCGAAAGATCTAAGCATAAAGACGGCGATAATCCGAACAATGTGGATCGGTGACGGCCATCAATAAGGTGCCATTGTTGTGAAATCATACCTAATTTTGTCGCATTATTCTATTGAAGGGAATCTATTATTATAGTCTGATAAGGTTTTCGTACAATATGGGCTATCGATTTTCATATTACGACCACAATTGGCTAAGCTTGTATATATAAAACGGTATGAATATTATATCTGTTTACATACATTGATATAAATGTACAATGAACCTTAAACCAGGACACCCTGTATTATGGAATTGAACATACGGATCTGACCTAATATTACATATAATATAATAACGAGAGGAGTGTGCCCTGTTAATTTGAACAGAGCACATTCGTCTCCTCAAGCCGACATAGTGGAGTCGACTGTTGCGCGCGGACATCTGTCTGTGGTAACAGTTGTCTCCACTCATGGACCGCACTCTAGCTTAACATCAGGCGGAGTGTGGTCATATGCTGGGCTATCAATAAAAAAAAAAAAATACCTTCATTTTTAATAATATTAGTGTTACTATCAAAGTAGCTTATGACCATTCTAATAGCTTCAAAATTCAATTTTCGGCACATTTGCAGCCATTTTAAAGCGTTTCATTTTTTTCAATGGTCAGTTTGTATATTTGATCATTTAATAAAATAATTACTGAATGAAATTAAATGACAATTATTGTCCGCAAAAGCTCTCCATGTCACTTCCATTTAGTGCATTTTGCTCGCTCATTATAATGAAAATGAAGTCATTCCGTGAATGCACAGCGGTAAATATATACTTGTAGAATTATGCACATTTAACTTCATTAATGTATCGTCCATGAATAATTCAAGGAAATTATTTTATAATAACAAATTGTATTCACTTTATTTTAAACTAGTTGAGTCTAGTTGTTACTCGCGGTTTCACACGCGTTCATTTGGTATACATACATTTTAATTTTTTATTTATTTATTTACTCTTAGTAATTGGGCTCTAATAAAGTGCTTTTACTCGTCAATACAAATACAAATATAATATAAATGAAATAAATTTATTTAATAATTATACATTTGATTTAGCCGCTGTATACTGGCATTGTCATCCTGTTATATACCTACGGACAGTGGCGGCCTTAGCCATCGCGAGGCCCCGGGCGGCAGGTCTTTGCGAGGCCCTTTGTCCTTCGTGAAAAGTACTATATGTGTGCGAAAGTGGATCTGGTTGTTTGGTTTAGGTATTTGTCATATTTGACGAGAAATGCTAAAGTTATACAAATAAATAAAATTTGAGTTTTAAAATATTTTACATTGAAACTTTTAAAGACGAGGCCCCTGCAAGAGCGAGGCCCCGGGCGATTGCCCTGTTCGCCACCCCCTAAGGCCGCCACTGCCTACGGATAAACATAAAATGACATTGGTTATGTCCAAGCAAATACTATATTATATGTGCTTGATTACAAAGTTGTAATTAAAAATATTTAATTAAATTAGTGAATAGTTTTCCCAATATTATGTGCCAACTAGTTAATTTAAAATAATTTAAGAAAATAAATATTATAGCCCACGTAACGATTTATTTAATTATAAGTTGTAACACGGATTTGTATTTGATGACACGAGCGATGAAGATTTCAGAGTAAAACACTCGGTTTCAAAGAAGATGTATAATATATTAAAATGTGTGCTTGATTACAAAGTTGTAATTAAAAATATTTAATTAAATTAGTGAATAGTTTTCCCAATATTATGTGCCAACTAGTTAATTTAAAATAATTTAAGAAAATAAATATTATAGCCCACGTAACGATTTACTTAATTATAAGTACTTTTTTCTCTACATCTCAAAGTTGGTTGTTCTTAGCGATAAGGCGCCATGTTTTCTTACTCGCTTATTCTGTTTTATTTTACTGTATTATTAAGTAATAAATAAAAGTGCAATTAAACAATAAATAATAATAACAATCTCGATTTATTTTCAAAACAAAAGACAAACGTAACGTTCTAAAGAGTAGACTCATTCGTAAGTTTAACTTCAGCCATTTTCGCGCGAAATGTTCGCAATTAATTTCGATATGGTTTTTTGGGTAGTATCCCGAATTTACTACTTAAGAACTAACAAAGTGTTTTACGATACCATCAACTGTTTATTAATCGTTAATTTACAATTTAGTAACATAGATACAAACAAGTCTTTAAGGGGTAAGCAGATTGATTATTCAACTTTTTATTTATTTATTTATAAAGCCTACCTACAAAATTACATTAGAACTATATATTATAAAAAGGACTACTATTATACAAACCAAATGAAATTTTAATTATAGGATAGGACGGCATGCTCAAGGTGATAAAGGGATAGATACTACACTTCTAATAAAATTACAAAAATACATAAAAATAAAAAACAAGAACGAAATAGATGTAAGAAAGAGGGGAGAGGAAAATCACAAACATAAAAAACAAACTTATTTAAGTATGTTTTATATTGTCTTTTTAATCTTTACTTTAAAATAAATGTAACTACTACATTTTGTTATACAAGTATTTACAAAGTTATATGCAAGAAAAATGAACACAACTGTTTTTACGTACTTTGAAAAAATACAATGGAACGTTCGGGATAACAATGATATAATGAAAAGGAAAAAGTTTTAAACATTTATATTTAAAAATGTTACCCTTGAGGTTAAACGTTGTCGCTGCCACGTAGAGACTAAATTTTTTATTTATATTTTGTCATAAATAAAGTTATAATTCTACACTGTGTTATTGGTGAATAAATACCATTAGCTTGCATGAAATAAACTTGATCTGGTCTTTCGAAAGGTTTGCAGCATGTGACAAGGGTGGCTGCAAAATGCCATATTTACTTGATTAATATCAACACAATGGTCGTTTCTACAGCGAAAATAACTATGATAGGTCTTGATTAGATTTGAGGTTTGCAACGATGAAGTCGATAGACTAGAGTTATGTTCGGTATATTATTATGTTTTTTTTTCCTTTTTTTTTTTGATGACCTAACAATTCCACAATTCCCAAAGAACTTACATGTTAGTGAAATATCACTATAAAGCCAAGCCTGCTTAAATTTATTACTTACTAGCTTTTACCCGCGGCTTCGCTCGCATTTAAGTCATTAAATAAATATCAGAGATCATTTCAATAGAAATAAATCAATATGATTCCAAACAGCTGAAACTATAATCAGTTGGAAACTATATAAAAAAAAAATTAAAAAAAATAAAATAAAAAGTATCCTATATTACTCCTAGTACCTCCAAAAATATGTGTACAAAATTTCATGATGATCGGTTAAGTAGTTGTTGCGTGAAAAGTAACAAACAAACTCACATTCACATTTATAATATTAGTAGGGATATAAGTTATACATTCTCCAAATAATAGATTGTTCGATGTACTGACTCAATATTTAGTCGCCGCCGGCTAACAATTCAAAAGACTGATTGAAAAATAAATCAATACTACTACATGGTTGGGTATGTAGTATATACGATAAAAAAGTTGATCAGATACTCGAGTTATCTCTTTTACTTAAATAGGAATCAATTTCAAGTCATTTGATAACTTTTAGCGAGCGTCTGATGATTTGATCTTGAGTTACTTTTTTTGTCTTTCTTCGCGTAATAATTGTGAACCATTCAAGGTACATGTAATTAAGTATGAAAACGATTGAAGAGTGGACATTAAATAAACAGACATATTAAACGAAATTATTTTAAAATTATTTTGCTTATAATTCCCGCTACATTGGGTCGATGAAGGAAAAATATCCTCCATCAACATTCAACGACTTGTCTCGACGCGTTTCGCCACTTCACGTGGCATCATCAAGATACGTCCGGTCGCTTCGGCTTCGCTTCGACGGCTAATTTTTTTTTACAGACATGAAACAGACATATCGTACGAAAATGGATGGAGGTGTTGGAAGGAGGTTTCGGAAGATGTGTTTCGGCAAAATTGGTCATCTGCTGAGAAAGAAGTAGATAGGACTGGAATATTATCTGACTATTATAAAAATTAAATATAAAAATACCAAGAGTGGTAGGCCGACTGATGATGGCATTAGCCCAGTATGTCGTCCCGGGGCATTACCACCACTTTCAAGCGGAGCACCCGTGAAGTGACCTAGTCGCGTTTCGGGATCAGCTTGGAAGTAGCCGGGATAACGAGAGAAGTGTGCCCTGTTGATTTGGACAGAGCATATTCGTCTCCTCAAGCCGGCATAGTAGAGTCGACTGTGGTAATAGTTGTCTATGCTCATGGACCGCACTCTAGCTTAACATCAGGCGGAGTGTGGTCATATGCTGGGCTATCAATAAAAAAAAATTTAAAGAAACTAGTAGCTAATAGATATTAGTCAAAGGTCTTTAGTCTACAGGACGGTATGAAGGGATATCGGTGAGTAATATCGGAAATTTATGATCCCTCTACCCCTTTAGCTAATCTTACAAAGTTTTCTTCTTTATTACGGCACTTGGTCGCTTCGACCACATAAAGTAACATTTTACGAGCATTATCTTAAGGCCAATCTGTAAAACTCCGAACAGATATAAAAGCCTGATGGATTTGTGGGCTGTTTTATTTGCGTTTTCTCCTCTCAATAACGTTTGCTTCTATGTTTATTTCATAAAACATTATCAGTGTATTCTCATATTTTTGTAGTAGGTTTCCTTGTGCTTCAAGACCAGTGGGCTTATCACGAATTTAGTCTGGCTTTCGAATCGAGCGGTCACAAGTAAAACGGATTCGTTAGCAATAGGGATCATGAATTTTTACTAACGACTAACGAGCACCAGCAATCTATCAAATGAACGAAAGATCGAGACGTTCGAAAATTAACAAAAAGTATCTAAAATGTTGTAGTTCCAAATCCGCACGCGGTGGCGCTGCTCAAATATCCATACAAATCGCTTGAAGCGAACTCGGTTCGAAAGCCAGACTAAAATTCGTGATAAGCCCACAGGTCAAAAGGTGATACAAAGATTAAGTTTTATCTATTGATGTGTCCTTTATGGTTATGCAATAAATATATTTATATCTACTATATATAACATTCAACGTACTGTGAAAGACTCCATGTAGGTTTCTATTTCATTTATTTTTTTATTACTTACATCGAATATTTCGACAATTCTGTAGCCATGTATGAAATACTATCTATGCATAAAAATCGGCTAAAATCTTTTATAATTCTAAGAAAATATTTTCTTGTGTATTTTAAGTATACAGACATATCCATATGTCTCTCTGTAAAACTAAACACTCGCAAATGTTTATTATAATGTGAACAAATTAAAAACAGAATTTTAGTGGATGACTATAATACAATCACTATTGAAATTTACAAGTTATGACCGCATTCTTTATTTGGTCGGGTTATATACATAAAATCATAAAAATACATTTCTGATAGACTCGTCGTATTTGACTTGTGACATTGATCGTATAGGCATGTTTCAATTGTTATTTGTATTGGTTTTAATTGGTGTTCCACAATGTTTGGATGCCGCTGTCACTATAAGACAATATGTTGAGAAACCCGAAGAGTTTGGTAAATAGCTAAAATGTTTATAAATTCTTTTATACAATTTATTTTACCTACTTTTTATTGTTTCTGTTATTATTTATGTGTATACGCATTAAATATTTTATAGTTTTACAATCTTACTCGCGTTATAGAATGTCAAGTAAATGTATTGTAGGTATATTTTTTCTATATATAAACATATATAATAAAGTATAAATCTCTTGTAGCTATTTCAAACCATTTGACATTGATAATCTTAGTGTTGCTGATAATATTTTATATTATACACATATATTTAAAATTATTATATTCCCCTTAAATGGAAAAATAGATTTTACTAGCAATACCGAATTTTAAAAGTACCATACACATTTACAACGATTTTTTCATCATTCCTTTACCCATTTTGTGAACCTGAGCACGACAAGGTCGAGAGGGCGTCTGCCGTATTTACACATATGTTTTATAAAATATTTATTATCAAGTATTGAGTTCCTTCTGTTTTTAATTAATTTTTAATTACATGAGCGATGTAAATGTGTGGTTAAACTAGTGTTTGTGCTTGGCTTACTGTTGGCTTACTAGAAGGATTTTTTTGACTGAATTTAATGTTTTATAGCACATATGTATACATGTAATTTATTTACATATGTTATTAATATAACATTTATTATTGTAATCACTGTGCAATCTGATTTATGAATGGTTATGTTTTTTTTCTGAATTAAAATTTAATTTTTTGGTAATTATTTTATATACAGATTATGATTGACGAGTTTCTTGTGGTCTTCTTCTCGTCATACGACTTTCCGAAGCCATGATAGAGTCTAACGATGAGCAAGCGCACGCCTTTAGTGTTTATGCTAATAAACTATTTTCATTTCATTTTATTTAGACCGATAGTTCTGTAAGTAAATTTATTTCTTTGTTACCAGCTAAAGAAGAAGGTTGCTACATCCCGGAGCTAAATAAAGTGTTACCATACGGCGAATCTGAATCTCCAATTGCCAGCGATTCCTGTACTAAATATCATTGTCATAATGATAACACCACGACAATTGAAATGTGAGTTAAGTCCGTGACCAGATGGGAATCTAGTTAAAAAAATACAAAAAGAAATATTATTTTTACAATATGACTTTTCAAGTGTAAATTCATAACAAAAGAATTAAAATTTACTTTACTTAAAATGAAAGATTAAATATTTTAATTATTTTTTTCGTTACATATAAAAGGATTACTATGACAGTTATCAATAGTAAAAGTGAAACGCGACTGACTTTTTTCTTAGCGTTACATTTAATTCGCTAGTATCTAAGTCAGCGGTTCTCATACTTTTTTGGCGAAGGAAAAAGCCTTAATAAAAAACTGATTTATATGTATTTATGAATAATCATATTGCAATGTAATATTACGTAATATTTAGTTGGAATATTTAGATGTAACCTCATAATCTCGCTTTGGTAGGTAATTTTTGCAGTATTTTAGCCCTAGGGTTCCGCGGAACACACTTTGAAAATGGCTGCTCTAAGTTAAACATAGGTTGCTTTTTGACATGAGGGTTTGGCAGAATTGATGTTGGCAGAATTGTCTTTAAACGACATCTGAGGCCATTAATAAAAGAAGAAGAAGTCAGACATAGTTAAATTGATAGAACGGAGTTGGTTCATATGTTTTAATAGTAATTCAAATTGTTTTTGTTTCTTCTAGCTGTGGAAGCGTGGGGTATGATAAGCAAAAATGTACACTAGTGGCAGACTATACCCAAGCTTATCCATGCTGCTGTGGAACATTGACTTGTGATGGGAAATCAATAAATGTAGGAGGAAAAGATTGCCGTACATAAATACAGAGTAACCTTAATGTAACGATCCTCATTATAACGATTTCCCTGGAACTATCCGTAAGAGCTAATGCAAAATATACCTTTTATATTACGAATACATTTGTTTAAAACCTTTTTATAATGAATTTTCAATCCTTGCAAAATATAAAAAGAAAGTATTATTTACCTCTATATAACGAATTTGGTCACTATAACAGGGAAAGCAGATTAGTACCTACGTAAAGCTTTGATTAATAATTTTTTTAACCTTGTAAAACGAATCGTAGACCAACCTAACCTTTGTATAACAAATTACTTGATATAACGAATTATTTTCTGATTCTCTTCAGTATCGTTATATCAAGGTTGCACTGTAATTATAATGATCATTTGACAGCTACTAAGCTGTCAATGAAAATGTGACATGAAAAACAAAAACCTGATTAGTAAATGTATTTTTTATTGAAATAAATAATTTAACAAATTTGGCGGCAAGATAGCTTCTGGAGTTTTTTTTTAACTCTCTCAACTTATTAAGGAACTACTTTATTAATAAATAATAATGATTAATTTTGCCCTCACAATATAAATAATTTATATCTTATTAATTAAAAATATAATACATAATTTCTGAAATGTTAAATAGTTATTCTTTAAATCAAATTTTAATTAGCAAAGTAGAATTACAATTGTGAGAATATAAATTGTGAGGGATTAACATCTTATAGTATATATATAAATGAATTAAACGTAATTTGAGTCGTCGCATTTGGTGACTGGACAACAATCAGGATATGGTAGAGTCAAGTCAAAATCTTGTTTATAACAATTCTCGCCGCTGCCCACCATCATAACTGCACATCTGAAAGCAATACAGTTTTCATTAATACGCCTGATATTTTTCAATAGCCACAAGTTAAGGTGTGTTACACAATAGCTACAAGTTACACATTGTCTTTGAAACATTAATTAAAGAGACAGGTATGTTCCAGAAATAGTTGTAGATGTTTTTATTAATATCAGCTCTTCAAAAAATAAATCTGATATACCTATATAGGTCTAGGTACATATAATATAGGCAACCTCTTCTATTGAGTTATTAGAGCTTCTATTTTTTCTATAAGTTTGCCCTTAGCCGCTTGGTCATTGACCAATAGAAATCGCTATGCAACAATCAATAATCATATAAATCCTTTTTCATGACGACATATTGCATATCAAAGTTCCTCAAGGGAAAGTATCAGAGCGCGTTTCATTAATGTCACAGAGAATATTCTGTTGTTTCTGCAGAAACCTTGTACAGCTGTATCAGTTCACGATGCAGCACTTTAGAAAACAATCTTCTGAACTCTTGGGAGTATAAGATATAGGTACCTACCTACATTTTTTACTACACAGACAGCTATCACAACATAAATCAATTCCTAATAAACACAATTGATTCTTTGTTATTCAAAGCAATATTTTAAAGTAATAAATAAATGTGTATTCATTAACATCACCGTAAATTGTTTTGTATTACTTAAAATTGTAATTTTTTTATTTATAACGCGGACGCCATCTTGGATTGTAAAAATAAACAATGGCAGCCGAATCTCAAGCAGTAGTTGTTCAATATTTATTATCAAAATTAATCAATATGTTGACTCCTTAAGACTACCTATAGTTAAATAGAAAATACAAAAAAAATCTCTTTTCATAAAAAATAAATACATTTTTTGCTTTATTTTTTATTCAGGCGTTTATACTAGCTAAGTTTAGTTAATTAAATAATGTCTACATTACACGATAGTTGAAATTTTTAGAAATAGTATCTTATAAATTTATCCCAGAACTGATACTAACGTGATAGTACAAAAAGCTAGCTTACACTTGAATACTAACTATCTTTAACTATAAGTGTTTTAATTTTGTCCTTTTTTTTCATTTCTTTTTTCTTTCTTTTTTCTCTTCCTTAAATCTACTAGGTTCTTGGCTTTATATTTTATTTTTATTATTGTGAACATCTAAACTATGTATTTTTGTAATTTTATTAGAAGTGTTATCTATCCCTTTATCATATTGAACATGCCGTCCTCTCCTATAATTAAAATTTCATTTAGTTTGTATAATAATAACCCTTTTTATAATATGTAGTCCTAATGTAATTTTGAAGGTAGGCTTTATAAATAAATAAATAAATAGAAATGTACTTACGATGCGTAGCTTATAATGTGTTCATTACAGTAAAGGTTGTAGCATGCACCTTTTGGTGTTAAGACGCTGCCGAAAGGGATGACTTTATTTTCTTCCTCTATATAACAACCTTTTTGATCACCTGAAACAAAACATTTCTTCTGGTTAAAGAGCCTTTATGTGATAAAATAATTAAAAGTTATTTTAATTTGAATTTAATTTTAGCTTTAATTTTATATTTAAAAGTAGCAGCAAGAGTTGATACAGAGTAACCTTAATGTAACAACCCTTAATACAACTATTTCCTCGCTTTAATCGAATTTTTTGAAATCCACAGGGATTAGGGAAAGCAGATTACTACCTACGTAAAGCTGAGATTAATAATTGTTTTAAACCTTGTTAAAACGAATCGTAGACCAACCTAACCTCTATATTACGAACCTCAAATTACTTGATATAACGAATTATTTTCTGACTCCCTTCAGTATCGTTATATCAAGGTTGCACTGTATTAGCCAAAGTAGTACTGCCATTTTCACGCGTAATACGTGAAATAACTTGGTCGTGTTTCAGGATCAGCACTGAAATATCCGGGTATAAGGACATGAGTTTTGTTCGATAGTTTAGGCTAGTTCAAAGAAGTATTGTATTTATGTTTTGTTCAATCAATTTAAGCTTCTATTCTAAGCCTGTGCTGGTAGATTTTCGTATTATGTGTATTTACGTGTGAAATATAAAATACGTTATTCTTTATTTGAATTTAATAAATAATTTTCGTATTATGTGTATTTACGTGTGAAATATAAAATACGTTATTCTTTATTTGAATTTAATAAATAATTTGGGACGGCTTAAATAAATAAATAATAATAAAGTCCGTTCCAGTTTTGAATGAAATAATTCAATTTATAATACTATGGGAATTTTATCTTGTGATAAAGATTTATAATATGTATAATAACTTTCCCGCCTAAAACTTGAAAGCCGGCCAGTTCGACCAAAAATTGCAATTTCAAAATGAAATCTTAAGAGGTTTAATATAAGACGCTTTTTGCGAACATAACTCATACTATAAATACAATAATTTTATTGCTAATAATTTATTATACAACACATTAATTTTTATTCACAAATATTTGTATAAATTTACATGATAATTATTTTCATTGTATTACGTAATTTAAGTTATAGACTGTTAAGCTTCTTTCACACAGGTCCGTTTTGCCGCAACTGACAATTCCAAGCGTTTCAGTGATTCTCAACATTTTCTCAACAATTTGGCGACACACAAAGAAAAAGATAAGTTTAAAAACTATTTACTTACCTATAACACACTGCGTAAAATAGTTTATGATAATAATTTTAAATATGCGAATTAAAATGTTATGTACTACAAAAATAACAGCACGTTCCTTAAGGGATTAATTACAAGTTAATAATAAGAATACTTTTAATGCGAAATTTGAACTTGATGTTTTTTGATAATTTTGGGTCCCACGTGCCTAGTGTGGAACCATCAAAAACCATATTTGTTATATTCCTGAATAATAAATAAATAAATAAATAAAAAAAATTCATTTATTTTGGTCAAGAAAATGAAAATGCTACTCTCATATCGTCTTCTAGATTTAACAATCTTGATCTTTTTTAGTTTTAATGTTGGTTAATGCTGAAAATCCGAATTCGCACAAATAAGATGTAATATTAGCATTATTATATATCTAAAATTTGGTGGCACACTTTTAGAATTTTGTAGCACACAAAAGAAGAATCACTGGTCTATCGTATTAACGAACACATATGTATATTGTGAGTTCGTCACTTAGAAAAAGTGATCACGGAGGAGATTTGTAGCTTAATCGCTAACCTCATTTTCTTACACTAGTAAATTACTTTTTTTTGTTTAATTTTTAACTAATAAATTTGCTTTCGATGAATATTAGCTGTATAATTAAACTTTTACATCTAATAATTTTTTTTTTTTTTTGTCAATTCTAATAAGTCATGACACTCGTCTTCTTGTTAAATAATCAGCGGAAACTAAAGCCTATATTTAGAAGATTTTTATTTGAGCGTTTATTCTGTTTATTATTCTTTTGTTTTTGATATAAGCGACGTGCTTAAACGCAGATTCTATACTCAAGTAATGATTAGGTCAATACAGTGGGCTTATCACGAATTTTAGTCTGGCTTTCGAACCGAGTTCGCTTCAAGCGATTTGTATGGAAATTTGAGCAGCGCCACCGCGTGCGGATTTGGAACTACAATATTTTAGATACTTTTTGTTAATTTTCGAACGTCTCGATCTTTCGTTCATTTGATAGATTGCTAGTGATCATTAGTCGTTAGTAAAAATTCATGATCCCGATTGCTAACGGTTCCGTTTTACTTGTGACAGCTCGATTCGAAAGCCAGACTAAATTTGTGATAAGCCCACAGATCAAACTACGCTCGAGTATAGTTTCTGAATAACGTCCAGAGTACCTATTATATATTAGTAGCCTCCCTCTTTATCAGTTCAAGAAAATCATAAAAAGCAAACTTATTCAAAAATCATGAATATCTTACTGATAAAAAAGCTTGGACATAATCTATGTCATTTTATGTTTACCCTTAGGTATACAATAGGATGACAATGCCCCTATACGGCAGCTATTCTTCTACATCATAGTAGACTTATAATATATTATTATGACATTAGTATGTAAGTGGACAATACCAATATACAGCAGCTAAATCAAATTGATAATTATTAAATTTACTTCACTTATATTTATATTTATATTGACGAGAAAAAGCGCTCTATTGGAGCCCATTTACTAAAAGTAAATAAATAAATAAAAAATTAATATGAGCTAGAATAGTTCCAGGTTGCCTGGGAAGGTCTTTCCATAATTTTCATCATTTCAGCAGAAATCATCATTAGATATTTCTTTGCATTTTTTAAAAATAAATGCCGCAATTATAATATAATATTCCAATGAATATTACCGTTGTTATCATAATAATATAAATAAAAAATCACGTATTTCAAAGTACTTGTATATATTTATTCGGTGGTATCTTTTTAAAGTTATTGAACAAGCCCCTTGACCCTACTTGCCTTGACAGATATTAGTGGCATCGAGTTATAATAAAACCGACATCAAAATTAATGTAGGAGATGTATTTTTGTCTTTCTTTTGTATATTTATTTACGAAATAAACATAATCCCAATACAGAATTAAATAAAATGTCAAGGCGTATTTATTTGTTTATTATTCTTCTTAACTAAAACCCTTGGATTCCTTAAGATCATGTGACGGCATTAACTAGCATTTTGTTCACGTCATAGCCATAAATTCATAATAATATTGTAAATCAATTAAATTTAATCTTCCGCTTTATCGCATGTGACACATTGTGTCAAAGTTCACCTAATAATGGTAAGACCGCGATTACGATTCTGAAACATATATCATTTTCAAATGTAGTTTAAATATGGATAAATATAGCAGCCAAGGCAGCGTTTCCCAACCTGGGGTCCACGGACAAAACAAATTACGAAAGCATAGTGGCGCAGCCGACCGCTAGACTGGAGCGCGGAGTGACAAGGCTAAACAGCAGATAGAATAATGTGTCAAGTGGTAGGTGGCTAGCCTTTTACATACAAAAACACTGAATTAGAGTTTAATTGAGATTTTAAGAATAAAATAGATCGACGGATCATGGTAAGATGCCCTTGGAAAAGGTTGGGAAAGACTGTGTGGAGGTTTATATAGTACTAAGAGCATGTATAAAATAAGTAATAGACATTAAAGAGGCGGAAAGTGACAAACTGTCAAATCCTATTAACATGGTAGGTTTTACAAAATCGCAATTTTACAGGAAAGCGATTTAAAGTTGTTATTGTACATAATTTCTGTGCGTAAATTTTTCATTGTTGTATTGAGCATATCAGAAACTATTGAGAACATTTTGTTAATTTATTTTCATGGTGAACTACATTTTTTAGTTATTTCGACAAAAAAAGTTTTTTTTCAAAGTATTTCGACTACAAAGATGTTACTTATGACCCTTCTTTATTTAAAAAAAAAAATAACGACAATTTTATGCAAAAACTATAGTGTTGATATGATCTCTATTCTAAGAACGATTTGTTAACTACGTTCTTACAATAAAAAATAAATACATATACTGTACCTATATAAGCATAAGTATTCCTAATTATGTTTTTATGCTGAATTGTTGTTTTTTTTCTCTACTAATCTACGCATTCTAAATTTACTTTTGTTTGTTTTTTGCTCTATTCTACTAATTTTAATATAGTATCTTATTTTGTTACGACTGGAATATTTGTAATGTTGTATGTGGATTGTTAAATAAACAGAATTAAAATATATATTTTTAATTAAGGCTTTCTTTTTTATATAGGTCCTACAGAATGTTTGCAGGATTTACATATTGAAATTTGTTTATTTGTGCGAACGTGCTAAGTTAGGTTATAATCCACGGTTATTGTAAAAGAGATTTTTTAAATTTAGAATCAACATCAGTTAAACAAACTTTATCATAATTTGCGGGAAAAATGAAAATGCCTATTATCGCTCAAAAACTTACCAAATTCACTAGGTATAGGCGGATTTCTTTTACTCCATGTAGCACTATCGACAGTCAATACCAACATTGACACAGTAAAAACTGCGACTTTTATCAAATGTAACATTTTGGCTGAACGGAATACTGGTGCAACTTTGACGGGTCAGAACACAACTGACGACTTGTTTATGTTACAAAACGTTATATTGTGTTCGAAGTTCGAAGGCAGGGATTTCACATTCGTACTAAAAACCGGTCCTTATCAAAACAATATTTAATATTATTATTTGTTTATATGGTTTATTAGTTGTTTTTTTGTTAAATTCCACACTTTTAATATGCTTTGTTTTTTGTATTTCATTTTAGGAATTTATTGTTTTTTTTTTGTAATAAAACTTTTAATTTATTACGAATATTATTTTATTCATCTGAAAATGCTTTTAATAAATAAATAAAAATAGAGTTAACAATACAATCACCTTATAAATTATTTTAAACTGTCAATATAATTACTTGAAAATATATGTAGAATGAATCAATCAATCCATAGTGACAGGTCAGCTTATAAAATTGAATGGTCTCCCAAAAAGGATGTGTGAAATTATTACGGATATGTTTAAATATGGACAGACTGTAGTGAATAGATCATTTTTTACATACCATGAGATGAATCATTAGCATTCCCCATTACAACATCCGTTCTCTGAAGGTTAACTACAATGAGCCCAAAAATTCAAATCATTCCTTTACGATACCTACCAACTCCTGACGTTAAAGAATTTAGCATCTTATACATTAACTCTAATACATCCCTACTAATATTATAAAAACGAATGTGAGTTTGTTTTCACGCAACAATTACTTAACCGATCATCATGAAACTTTGTACACATATTTTTGGAAGTACCTACTAGAAGTAACATAGGATACTTTTTATTTAAAAAAATATATATTTTTTATTATAGTTTCCAATTGACTATAGTTTAAGCTGTTTAGAATTTTTCTATATTTATTTTTATTTCCGTCTGTCATTTTTATATATGCAGTATAAAACTATTTGAATTTTTGAGGTTAGGAAACATCATTATATGTAGTAATTTTTAAAAATTGATAATCACAGCCAAGCAAGAAAATATAGTTATCATATTAATTCATTTCTATTGAAATGATCTCTGATACTTATTTAATGACTTAAATGCAAGCAATGCCGCGGATAAAAGCTAGTTAAGATCAACTATGGTCTATGAAATTGCAGATACGTTTACAAAACACCATTACCTTAAAATATATAAATATATGTAAAACAGCTAAACTAAAATATCTTGAAACTATCCCAAAAACATTAAAATAATCTACGTTACCAGAGCTCATTATTATACATAATATGGTAATCAAAGTTATGGTTCTTTTGTACGTAAAAGAAGCTCATAAACAAAACAATAAAACCGCATATTTTGATCAAATTCCTTCTAAACCGGATTGCTAAGCGCCATGCATTAATCTTCAACGAAAACATCCGGTATTTTGCCAAACTTCTATTCATATTCGATCTATATTGTTTGTCCGTCGGGGTTAAAGACATCTATAATAATACCACGCATATTAAAAAATTCCCAATAAAAATATGTATTTTAATATCAATTTATACGTTCTAATAAAATATTTAAATACTTTAATAAGAATTACACTTAAACTAGATTAAGTAACTCAGTAACTATATTCAAATGGATACAGATTGGACTTTGTACTGGAAGAAACAATCATTAGAAAGAGATAACTATATTCTTATAGTGTAAATGAATGAATGAATGAATGAATGAATGAAATGAATGAAAACCTACAAAAACCGTATCCATTTGAAAGTTGCCGTGTACTTAATATTTATTCAACAGTACTTTTCTTTTAAAACGCGCCTTAAAATTTTACCAGAAGGATTTTTAGGTATGCTATCAATAAATATAACTTTTTTTATTTTCTTAAAAGGCGCTACTCTCTCAGCTACGAAATCTAGCAATTTCTTCTCATCGGGTTTACTGCCTTCTTTAACAACGACAAAAGCAACTGGAACTTCTCCCGTGCTTGCATCATCAGCTCCAACGACAGCTACATCCAAAACGCTTTCATTCTCCTTGAGAACACATTCTAGTTCTGCTGGAGGTACTTGAAAACCTTTTACCTGAAAATTTTGTTCTACGTTATCAATTTTATTGTCCTGAATCAAATTACTAATTTAGATTACATTGAAGTAAACATTTGAAGTTTTGAATTTATATAAAATAAAATAGATATTATTAAAAATGAATTAGATTACCTTAATAAGTTCTTTTAAACGGTCTAAAATATAAACTTGACCAAGTTCATCGATTCTTGCTAGATCTCCTGTTCTGAAATAACCATCTTCCGTAAATGCTTGTTTATTCGCCTCATCATTGCTTTTATATCCTTGCATGATGTTAGGACCCTTCGCTAATAATTCTCCGACCTAAAAATTGTTATCTTTAATGTATGTCATTGCCTTATATAGATTTGCTTAATTATACTAACTTGGTTAGGGCCAACGGCTTTATTTTCATTGTCAATAACTTTATGTTTAACATTAGGTACTGCAAAGCCTACGCTAGTGTATGCATCATGTCCGAACGGCACCAAGTCCAACAGAGGAGCAGTTTCAGTCAAGCCATATCCTTGGGTAAATGTGAGATCGGTCTAAAATTAGATAATTAAACTGAAGTACTGATATCTGAATTGTTTAGTCAGGGTAATAAATTCTAAAAAAACTTTCTAATAAGAAAGCGAAAATTTATGAATAAGTAAAGAACTCACATGTGCTTTGTCTAATAAACGATTTATATCAGCTATGGGAAGAGGAGCAGCTCCACAGGTGACTGAACGTAAATTAATTAGATGATCTTTTTTAACATCGGGATGAGAACCCAGGAACAATACTGTAATATTAACAATCTACAGATATTTAACACTAGAACTACGAGCCGGTCAATATGACCTATTTTTACCAACCGGTCAAAATGACCGGATGACTTGTGCGTGCAAAGTATTAAATATAATTCAATAAATTGATTGTAGAATTGTAAATAATAGAATCGTTTACAAAAAAATAACGAGTAGGGTTGTATATAAAAGTCTTGTGAAGAATTTTTGAAACCGGTCATATTGACCGGTTAGTAGTTCTAGTGTTAAATTGTAAATTATGAAACCACTTCCCATGGAAAATAAAGCAAATAGAGCAACTGTAGCGCTTACTGATAATAGATATCTTTGCAGTACAAGCTGTGTTCTTTGTTTATAGAGCTAGGAAGTACGTTAGAATGTCTTTACTCCTAAGATAATGTTGAAGATTGGTACATGAAAGATTAAAATAACAGGTAAAAGTAAATAAACGATTGACTTACTCGTTGGTGGTGCAGTGTACAATAAATTAATTTTAAATTTAATCAAAGCATCCAAGTAGAGATGTGGTTGAAATTTTGGTAAGGTCACAATTCGAGCTCCAATGGCCAACTTATGCAACATAACAATTGTCAATCCAAATGAGTGGAATAATGGTAATGATGCTAATACTGAATCTTGATTTGTTGCTAAAACAAACATTTACGTGTATTATAAATTTTGCCTTAAAATGGTTTCGAAATTCGCTACTAATGTTACAAGGAGTTGACGGCTATGTCATTTAAACAAATGAATCCTTTTTGTTTGTTCTAATTCAAAATTTATTTCCATATTTTCTTTTGTTTCTTAGCTTCTATTTTTAAAAATTCTTACCTGATGTAAATTGATATTGTCGTAATTCATCGATATCTTGTTGAGCGATATTAGCTACTATATTCCTATTAAGTAATTCTACACCCTTTGGTAGACCAGTAGTTCCACTAGAATAGGGTAAAACACAAACATCTTCTGGTGACCTATTAACACTATTTAAAATACTTCTGTCAGTCTTTTCTAAGAGCTCTTTGAAACAAATTGTGTCTGGTACAGCATCTTCGTCAAAAGATCTGACTGTTATGATTGGTAGATTTCTTTTTGCTTTTTTCAACGCTTCTTTTGCAACATTCGAATTGGCCGGTGATACGATTATTGCTTTCGGGTCCGATAATTCAATTTGTCGTTGAACTTCGTCTGAAATTTATTTAAATCAATAGTAAGGATCTGTTATAGCTATGCTCAGCGAACCTACTGTCTTTTGGGTGCAAAGGTTGGCAACTGCTACCATAAACGAACTTCTTCTGACAGGAGTTGATTATACAAGCTTAATAAAAAAGATACGTCATTAGACCACTTCATGAATGCGGTGGACATAATCTGAGGCAGCAGATTGGACTAATAACAGTATTGAGATACAAGCATTAGTGTTATAGATCCGACCATCATAAGTACTTACGTGCAGTATAAATTGGATTAATAGTTGTGGCTATACCTCCTGCATTTAATATACCAAGTAATGCTATAGGATACTCCATTAAATTTGGTAACATAATAGCAACACTGTCCCCATCTTGTATATTGAATTTCTTCCGTAAATTTGCACCAAAATTATGACTGAACTCATACAATTCTTCGTATGTGTACGATTTTTCTGTTACGCTGCAGATCTGAAAACATGATTTTGTATGTTAAATTTAATTAAATATTAAACTTACATATGTAGCTAGCAGATGATAAACGAAAGCAGTTCCACAATAAAGCGAATATGGAAACACGGCCTACTACCACATAGATATGAATTAGGGCTGAGCGGTGAACAATATATTTCAACCAATTGTAAAAGAGAAGTATTAGAAAACAAATTATAAAAATGTATTACATGCACAATTTAAAATACCAGTATAAATATTTCAAAAAAAATGTATTTTAATGAACATTTTTAATATTCTGTGGAACATTCATAATAAATAAAACTAACTATCAACTACTTATTTATTCTTAAACTAATTATTTATTCTTTTGCAACATCCATAGTTTCCAATTGGAACACTTTGGCTTGTCAAAATACGATAAGATTAGGTATTGGATGTCATTTGTTTTATAGACTGTCATTTGTAATGTAATGTCATTTAGAATGTAAAGAACTTTTATGAAGGGATTGGTATTAAAAGAATGCTTACTTACACTTGCAGTTTTTGTAGGCCATCGATCAACAGAATTCCATATTAATTCGACTAGCGTACAATTTGGTATAACAATATCGTTAAAAGGCGATAAAACCACATTTTCTTCCGTCCAAGTTTCTCGTATTTTATGTTTACTTAGCCAATTCGAAGCTAAGCGTTTTGTTGAAGTACTGGCGCGCCGGACATTGGGCGCTATTGAAATTAATTTCAACATCTTATAAACTGAAATTTTAATAAGAATTTCTGTATTTAGTGCCCGTAAAAGAAACTGAAGATAGCCTTAGAAAAAGTAAAATTAAAACTAAACACACAATTACCATCGACTTCTCCTTTGGCATTAATTAAACTGAAATCATACGGGTATCTCTACACTAAATCTAATGTGACAGCAACTGTAGTCCGAGAGGAACAATATTCATTTTTTTTACTACAATTTCATATTAATTAACTTAACATTGTAGTTACTATAATAGCTCTACGATCTGTATTTTAATTAGAATGCATTTATAAAAAACAGAATATATGTTATTATTGGTTTGGTAGTGAACAATTGTGTTTACCAAAAAGATATACCTAGGATAGTATTCTAATAACCTATATATATATATATATATATATATATATATATATATATATATAGTAACCTATATATTAAGTGCCATACTAAAGATTATAGATTAATTATTATATTATTACCCAAACCCAAATGTGTATTATTTTGTATTTATTTATATTATTTTATTTCTCTGCGCTATTTACAACATCACCGCTCACATCTCTCAATGGTTAACTGGCTGAAAACGCCTAAAGGCATTAAGTTCGCCTTTTGTGATTTTGTGCAATAAGGAATTTATTATTATTATTAAAGACCATAGATTAATTTTGAGACACTAGACATCATCTATGTTGGAGAACCATAGTGTTCATATCTAGTTTAAATAATCTTGTCCCAAGTATTTATTTATTCTAAAAAAGATTTCCTAACTATCTGCATTCATGGGCGTAACCAGAGTGGAGCAGGGTGGGCCGCTTGCCCCACCCTGGCTCTGACCTGTAAGGTACTAATCAAATCTAAGAAACTTAAATATCTAGGACTAACTACAATACTTAACACTAGGTTTACGGGACGCGTCAATTTGACGCATTTTGACTTTTATCAGAGAATTACCAAAAACTGTTTAAATTTTTATTTTATCTCTTTGTATGACTTTTATTCATTGATCGAGGGAAATATATATTGAAGTCTATTTTCTTTAAAAGTGTTGAATTACTGAACTTGTCTATGTGGTATACCTATCGCTACGATATGCGTCAAATTGACGCGTTTTAGTAGAAGTAGGTATATAGAAAACGTCCGTAAACCTAGTGTTAATATCCGTAAGAAAGTTCGCACTCGACAGTCATCAGTAGACACAAAAAAAATTAACCGGGGTAAGACCGTGGGTATAGTTTGCTAGTTACATATTATTTTAGACTGCTGCCCCACCCTGAGCCCATGGCTGGTTACGCCCATGTCTGCATTGACTAAACAATAAATTGTAGTAAATGGAAAATAATGGAAACTTACCGATGAACAAAATTCAAACAAACGAAATACACATATCTAAATAAGTATTTAAACATGCACAAAGAAAACAGAAGTACAAAGTCTAATAAGCGAATTGTTAAGTAAAGATAATTCGCTTTTATCTACGTCTCCTTATTATCTCTTAGACAAGTTTTTGTTTTGAAGGCACGTCCGATACTTTCAATGTTAAGTCGATTACTAAACAAGAATTGTACTTATCTGTAAACATTAAATAACAATAATAATAATCACACGAATATTGGGTTTAAAGATGTTTTTGTTTTAGGTTATAATAACTAATGAATTATTAATTAAATATTGTTAGCTTCATAAAACACTATTTATCAGAAAATCATTAATAGATTATGAAGAAGCGTATATGTATAGTTAAACAGATTAATTGGTAGTGACTTTATAAAAATTCGTGTGTTGATTTCTTGTTAGATTCTTGCCCGAATATTCGATATTGGCAGAATCGTCTTCATTGGACATCTGAGTGATAAGTGAAAAAGTAGAAGAAATACGTGTGAAAAATCTCAAAAAACGGCCAAACTCTAATTAGGACAGTAATTAAAAAACGTTGAGTATAATGGTTTGACGTTGTTATGCAAAACAGGTCATGAATAATAATATTAATTATGATGATAATAATAACAATAATAATGATGATTATGATGATATTGACGATAAACAAGCTTATGGAAATAAATAGGTAGAGTCTTAGGAAATAATTAAAATACGAAAACAAAAATAGTTTTCATTTGTTATTTAATTAACTATGATTCTCTTTTAACAATCTCCTTAGAATCTTTCCAGAAGCCGTCTTAGGTAGTTCATCAACGAATTCTATTTCATGTATTTTCTTATACGGCGCCACACGCTCAGATACAAAACTCATTATTTCCTTATCCTCGATCTTGTCGTTCTTTCTCACTACAAACGCCTTTGGTATTTCACCAAATTTTTCATGACTTATGCCTATTACAGCAGCATCGTGTACATTTGGATGTTCTCTTAAAACATTTTCTAATTCTGCTGGTGGAACTTGGAAACCTTTCACCTGAAAATCAAATTAATGATTCATGAACTATGAACAAATACCCTGTAATAAAGCTATGTGGTAAACGTAATCTAGCGTCCAGTAAACAAACCTTTATAAGTTCCTTTAACCGGTCTGCAATCTTAACAGCTCCTTTGTCATTCATCAAAGCAGAATCTCCAGATTTAAACCACCCATCCTCTGTCATACAGTTCTTGGTTGCTTCTTCGTTATTCCTATATCCTCTCATTACTTGAGGCCCTCTAATATATAGCTCACCAACCTTTATATAAAACATATACTTAGCGTATCAATATGACCAGTTTCAAAAATTCTTCACAAGACTTTTATGTAACCTTACTCATTATTTTTTGTAAACGATTCTATTTTTTTACAATTCTACAATAAATTTATTGAATTTTATTTAACACTAGATTTACCAGCTTAAATATACTTATTTTTACCAAAACCAAAAAAGTATATATTTGTTATAAATTATAGGTATATATAAAAAAAAATAAAAATCATAAAACTAATTCTTCTGTTATAAATTAAAGAAGATTAGAAGAATTAAAGAAAATGTTACACGCAGTAGGAATTTTAATTTGATCTTGCAAGACCAGTCATTTTGACTGGTCTGGTAAATCTAGTGTTAATACTTTGCAATCACAAGTCATCCGGTCTTTTTGACCGGTTGGTAAAAATAGGTCATATTGACCGGCTGGTAGTTCTAGTGTTAAACATCAAGTATTATTAGTATCCAAGCATAATAGAGATAAAACTTACTTGATCAGGTCCTAAGCTATTATTATTTTCATCAACAACCTTGAGTTCAGTGTTTGGTAAGGCGTAACCAACAGAAGTAGGATTGAATTCGTCCTTAACCATACACGTAGCCAATGGTGATGTTTCAGTTAATCCATAGGCTTGTATAAAGTTAAGGTTATTCTGCAATTATAAATTAAAAAGTACATTTAATAAGTGATAAAGTTAGAATTGGTGATACACGTAGACATATTGATAAGATTGTGTAGTTTTAATAAAATTTAATATCATATAATAATTTTAAATTAATTAGTCTGGCAGAGAGCATTTAACAGTCATGAGTCATTTTCCAGGATTTAATCCCACGCGTGCTAACAGATAACGCTCGGAAATACCACGTTTAATTGTTAATAAATTTTAAAAAAACATACATTATTTTTATAAGTAAACAGTTACTTTAACAAAATATTTTAGATCAGCCATTCTCAAAATGATGTTCCGCGATACCCTACGGGTAAAATACTACAAAAAATACCTACCAAAGGGAGATTATAAGGTTACATCTAAAATATTACGTAATATTACATTGCAATATGATTATTAATAAATACATATAAATCAGTTTTTTATAACTATATTAAGGGTTTTTCCTTCGCCAAAAAAGTTTGAGGACCACTGTAAAATGTAATCCTTAATCATAAAGGACAAACGATATGATTATAAAACAAAAGGAAGGTTTATTTTGTAAACGCAAATTTGTCCTTGATAGAGTTGGTATCAAAAAAAAAAACCAATCTTTCTTATCTCTGTTATTACTGATTATCAAACAATTTGTATAATGTATATAGTGAATGATCGCTTGTATTATAGACACTAAGAGACATACATAGCGATTAAAACTTCATTATGTCAAACAATTATGTTCTAGCTCGTGTTTGTTTTTTGTTAAATTAAATAAAAACAAAATATGTATTTTCGAAATTGGAATGAGTTGAATTTTTAAATTACGCCGTGCATTTAAAGTATTATAAGACCTATACCAAACTTTCAAACAAACAATCTTATATCTATCCCGCTTTATCTTATTTACCTGTCTATTAGTATGAGAAGGATTTTTTATTTATTTATTTATTTATAAAGCCTACCTACAAAATTACATTAGAACTACATATTATAAAAAGGGTTACTATTATATAAACTAAATGATGTTTTAATTATAGGATAGGACGGCATGCTCAAGGTGATAAAGGGATAGATACTACACTTCTAATAAAATTATATATATACTAGAGATGTTCCGACTAGTCGGCCGACTATCCGGCCACTATCGTAGTCGGCGACTAGTCGGCGACTAATCGCGCCGACTATCCGGCTTCATACTTTGTGTCTATTTCTCAATAAAATGTATGTGTTACTTCCTTGTAAAGAAAACATATTGATGACATTTATCAAACAAAATTAGTATCTTAATTAAAAAACAAATCAACATAATATTTAATGACATATATTGTAATTCTGCGTGATGATATTTGAAACTATCGTCAAACTAGTGAGCTGTAAAACACAAAAAACTTTTTTTGTTATTTATATTTGTCCACATGTCAGTAGTGACTGAAATTGCAGCGAATCAGCTGTAAACGAAGCGTCACGGGAATCCCCTAAACCGTAGTCGGTTTGGCCGATTAGTCGGCTTATTTACAACCGACTAATCGGCTAGTCGGCTAGTCGGCCAAAGTCATAATCGGCGCATCTCTAATATATACATAAAAATAAAAAACAAGAACCAAATAGATGTAACGAAGAGGGGAGAGGAAAAAGAATTTTTTTTTATAGTATTTAGAGTATTACCTGCGATTTATCCAATAGGGCATGTACATCTGATAAAGGCAACGGAGCCGCAGCACTGACCACTAACTTCAGATGTTCTAATTGTTTAGCTTTAAGATCTGGAGTAGAGCCCATAAACAGAACTGAAATAAATCATTAAAAAAAACAATCTTAACCATACTAATCTGAACAACTGTTCGCGCCAAATGCACTTGTGAATTTCCTCTCCCGCTCCCCGCACCTAGCTACTAACCGCAATTTTAAAAATTTCAACGTGGGAACGAGAACGCGAGTGACGCAGAGACTAATTAAACGCACGAGCGGTGAGTCCTCTCCTTTCTCGGTTTAAATGCATTTTGTGTTCATTACAGTTATATCTTATGTTCAAAAATACAGTTCACATTAAAAGTATATATTTCATATACCCATGTGTATATTTCTCTTTCAGTCTACCCACAATTCTTAAAACTATGCTTACCTATAGGAGGTACAGCATAAAACAAGTTAACTTTGTATTTGACAAGAGCGTCAATAAAAGTTTTCGGTTGAAACGCTGGTAGCATAACCAGTTTAGATCCCACTAAGAGTTTGTGCATCATTACAGTGGTAAAGCCATAGATGTGATATGCGGGCAAGACTTGCAGCACTGTATCTTGATTACTTCCTGAAATTAAAATTTAAATAGTTTAACAAGCTTGTCGAGTTTTATAACACGCTAACTAATATATTTGATTAGGCATTTACACAATTATGAAAATGTAACTTGATTGGCTTGGTTTTGATTTATTTCATACAAATTTATAAAAAAAAATAATGATTATCTTCTGTACAATTTGCGCCTAAATTACTATAAATAATTAATCAATTTATGACTTTTGTGTTTTTTTAAATTATCAGGCGTTATAATTGAACTAGTTTTTTATTTAATATTAAATTGGTTTTAATATAGTGTAATAGCGTAGTTATGTAACAGTATTTATTATAAGACTCTAATACAGTGTTTCCCAACCTTTTTTGAGCCATGCCCCACCTTAGCCTTCCTAAAATTCTTATACCCCCCTATGTAACCAAACACCCAGTTGATATATTGGTCTCGGTCATGCAAAATTATAACTAATAATTATTTACCGCAATTGTTTAAAAATTTACTTTTTTCGTTAAATTTGGCGCCGAAATCTAGCATTGTATTTAAATCGTGTCGAGTCCATGGGCCCCACGTTAGGAAACACTGCTCAAATGTATCCAAACACAGATTTTTTTGTTATTTCATATTTCATCTCCATCATTCCTATAGATGAAACCTTAAATAACTGAATTACCTGTGTTATCATTATAATGTCTAATTTCATTCCCACATAATTGCTCACAATTAGCAACTAGATTCCTATTAGTAAGTTCTACACCTTTAGGTAAGCCCGTAGTACCACTAGAATACGGCAACAGACAGACATCATTAGCGTTTAGTTTAATGTTACTTAGTATGCTAAAATCCACATGATTCCTCTCTGAAAGTTCGCTGAAACAAATAGTGTCTGGAGGCAGGTCTTCTCCAAATGCCCTAACCACTACAATAGGAATAATTTTCTTCGTTTTAGCAATTGCTTCTTTAACTGTGTTTATGCACGTTGGAGATGTTACAACAATTTTCGCATTCGATAACTCCATCTGACGTTGGACCTCATCTGTAAAATTTCCTCTTTTTACTAATTAAAACTTTATTTCATTTTTTTCTAATGCAGCGATCCTGCTGTTTGTTAAATAAAAAACAAGATAAATACTGTAGTGAGCTACATAGTGTATTCTAATTTGTTAAATCATGTTAGATAATAAGGTAAGAGATTATTACAAGATGTCATTATATAAATATATAGTGATTTTACAATAATTATACAGTATTTACTACTATTTATACAAATTATACCTTGCAACATTACAACAATTTTTTAAAATAGCAACACTGGGTTTCCGGAAGTGTGAGCGTGGTCGGCCATCTTGTTTTCTGTTTGTTGTGTTATAATTGTTTTACAACCCACATTTTTTATGTTATCTGCCCAGTAAACACTTCAACAGAGAAAAATATATCAATTGAAACTCACATGCTGTATAAATAGGATTGATCGTGGTAACAACACATCCAGCTTGAAAGATTCCGAGTGTAGCAACTGGATACTCTGGAACATTGGGTAACATGACGCAGACCACGTCTCCATCTTGTAAATTAAATTTTACTCGTAAACTAACAGCAAACGTTCGGGAGAGTTTGTGTAGTTTTTCATATTTAATTGAACGTCCTGTTAGACCACAGACCTAAAAGAATATAGATATAGTTATTTCTAAAACCCACATAAAGACAGTCTCAACGTCCACACGAACAAAGAAGCATATCGCCAGCTTCTATTAACATGCAATTTTAAAGTTATTATTTGTATGAATTCTTCGTTGTTGTTTATAAATTATATTTTGAAGCTATTTTAACAAAAAAATTGAACAATATATATATATATATATATATACTTGCCCGCGACTACGTCTGCGTAATAATGAAGATATAAAGAACTATGAAGTTTAATGATGTTTCATATTCCAGTCAACAGAAAATGCCTATCTCACATCTGTCGCAAAATCCGTTCTTAGCTATCTACTAACTATAAAACTACCTCCCTGCCAAATTTCATCTTTGTACGTCAAGTGGTTTTCGAGATTTTTATAGTATAAATATACTATTGCATATTTTAACATGAAAAAGCAGTTATTGTGACATAACTGTAATAGTTCGACATATGGTATCGCACACTTTTTTTTGTAGATACTGATGTCCTCTATAAAACTGTAGTACATCATTTTGCTCTATTGTCAATAATTTCCGCAGCGTACGCTATATAATGTTTTTTTTTTCATGGATCCCAAATATATATATATTTTTTTTAAATAAAGAACAAAACCAAATACAGGGTCAAAAGTAGTGTCATAACAGCTGATGTTTATCTCGAGTTCATCGCGGAAGTCAATAAGATCTATTGTGTAAACAGTTATTGTTATTACAATAAATAAATAACATTTATAATTAATTAAATAAATAGTTACATAACGTACAGAGAAATATAGTATACTAGTTTACTTATATATACAAACGGGATAAAAAGTATCCTAAGTCCTTCTCCCATATAGATATACCTATATTTTTAAGTAATATTTTATGATAGTAAACTCGCATTGTTGTACGCAAAAATACGAATAACTTTTTTCATTATAGAATAGTAATATGAACAATTTTATCTCAACCATTACATACATACAATATACATATACCCTTCAATTATACATTTAACCATACACATAATTATTTCATAATAAATATAAACTATGATCTAAAAGACATTTTCCGGCTTACTGCGTTTCTAATTAAGAATTATCAGAATAAACAAATTAATATTAATCCAAACCTTTTGCGGTTTACAGTCGATAACAGGTTCACTTATGAATTGTTATTTACTTTTTCTGAATGAAAATTCAGTTTTTTTTGTTAATTATTTTATGTACGATTGGCGAGTTTCTTGTGGTCTTCTAGAAGCCATTATAGAGTCTGACGATGAGCAAGCGCATGCCTTTAGTGCCTATGCACTAATGCTAATAAACTATTTTCATTTCATTTCATATATTTTGTGTAAGATAGTGAGCCGCTAAAAAAAGCTCTATAAATCAAATGGTTAAATTGTCCTTTATATTTAATTATTACCCTATTAAGTCCACGAATAATCAATAATAATAATAAATTCAACAGTTTCAGAAAATGTCTTGATGACGCAATCAATGTTTAATTAAAAAATTGCATGCTAATCATTTTTCATAATGGTATTTGCCCCTATTAAATTTAAAAAAAAAATACGTAGTGAATTGAACCCAAGCAGTTGTTTAAACAATACACAAGCTTAACATATTTTTGCAAATTTATCTATTTATAAAAATCACGGAATTACGTAATAATATTTTATATATAATACAATCTAATTTGACTCTCTGAACACTCTTACAAAATAAAATTAATGTACACATTTACATAATACTATAAGATAAAATAGCTTTGAAAAAACAATCCTGCTGACAAAAAAAAACAATGATTTCTACTTACTATTTTCTTAGAAGAGATTTTATTCAATCATCTTATAAAATATAATCCGCAAAAAAACAATAGAATATATATTAAAAACATAAGAAATTTGGAGGGAAAATTAAACAAACGTCTCCCTATTTTATAATAAAAAATTCTAGTCAAATGACTTACTATCAGAAGCCCAATTATAATCTTACGTGCAAACAATTTCACTGACTTGTTACATAAGTCCACTAAGAACATTTATTTGAATAATATAACAAATGTTATTAATTTTAAAAGTACTTACAACAGCTGTCTTTTCAGGCCATTTCTCCAAACTGGCCCATACATGTTCCACAAGAGAAATTTCAGGGACTTTCACTTCTTTAAAAGGTGATTTTACTACTTGATTCGATAACCACACACTTCGTTGTCGTTTAAAAAACTTTAACGAGAAAATATTAAGAGTGTTTCTGACTGTAATTATTTTAAACATTATTCTTAAGTTCACTGTATCACAATTTATTTGCTACTGATAATAATTTTAATGGTTATTGCAGGTTTATTGCTCTTTAATTAATTATGTATGTAGTTATTTTAAATTGAAAACGCCTAAATGTATTTTTATAAACGTAAAATTTGATTGCGTATTCAAAATTTTGAGGCGTTTTATTTTTCTTACGCTGTCTTCAACTGAAAGTATATTTTTAAACAGTAATAATGTAAGAAAGATCACAATACAAATATAGTCTTATCACTTTTATGTACAAATAGCTTGAATAATTATGTTTTAGAATAATTTATGATAAAGTTTAAACTTTTTTTTATCACTTCAATATCAGATAAAAACAGACACGTTTTCAGTACAAGAGATCAAGGGTTACTAGCTCGTTTATAAGGTACAAGGTCAATTTAATTGAGTTTGACATACGCTCAATATTTTATTGCAACCATAAAAAAATAAATTTTTAGGACATTTTTTAATTAAATTAAATAGCCTGCTTCATGAGCATTATTTTTTGTTTGTTTTGATTTTTTTTATTAACGCCTGTCGTCAACAGAAGAGAGGTTGCGGCGGCAATGTAAATAATGTATATATTTTTATAAATATGTAAATTTGAAATTTGAAATGAAAGAAAAGAGGAACGCGAGGGACGTGCGAATGAGGACTTGGATGTTGGTTGCGAATGGGAACGGTTGTGTGTGCTTAGATTATAAGAGATTGGTAATATAGTGTATAATTTTCAAGAATTTTTATTATAAAAGTACAGTCCACTGCTCTATTGGCTACAACGCCTACTATAATAAAATACACAATGACATATAGTCCAATCAATGAACTAAAAAAGTGGAAAACATTCTAACCAGGACAAAAAAATACAGTCGTATAGGAAAAAAAAAGAATATGAGTGTCTGTGTGGAGCAACTCGCGCCAGACTGAAGAACCTGACCTAAAAAATTCCGAAAGTTCGAAAAAACGGTTTTTTTAAATTCTTTTTTTTTTCCTATACGACTGTATTTTTTTTTTGTCCTGTTTAGAATATTTATTTTTTACATAGGACCAAAAGTTCATTGATTGTATATAATAGGGCCCGGCAATTTGTTTAAATAATTATTGTATTACGTATTTGATTAATTAAAAAAAATGAAATGCTTGTCACCCTAGCCCTTACGGATTGCATGTTGTCGCTCGGTGCATAATGCATGCTTTGTATTCCTTTTATAGAATAATAATATGATGCATCGTTTAAAGTAACTGCTTTATAAATTGATTTTAATGTACAATTAAAAAACACGCGATGTACTTTACTTATATTTCAATTTAAAAGAAAACACGTAAATTATCATCGGTTTATATTTCGTATAAAATACTTAACGTTTATATGATAAAATGATTACAAAAAATATAGGTATATATAATCTTAAAAATAAATGCTTTACAATAATAACTAGTTTTAATAATAAAGCAATACCCAATATATAGTAAATTGTCAGTATGACTATAAACATTTAAATATTTTAAGACTAGCCAGTTAACAGAAACAAAAAATTATAACAAACTTTAGAATGGAATCGTACATTACACCACTTCTGGAAATGGAGATTTTTATTTATTAACAAAGACCTGTGGGCTTATCACGAATTTAGTCTGGTTTTCGAATCGAGCTGTCACAAGTAAAACGGATCCGTTAGCAATAGGGATCATGAATTTTTACTGACGACTAACGAACACTAGCAATCTATCAAATGAACGAAAGATCGAGACGTTCGAAAATTAACAAAAAGTATCTAAAATATTTTAGTTTCAAATCCGCACGCGGTGGCGCTGCTCAAATTTCCATACAAATCACTTGAAGCGAACTCGATACGAAAGCCAGACTAAAATTCGTGATAAGCCCACTGCATATAATATATCAAAAACCGTTAACAAAATTTCTCCTTAATCTCCTTCCTTAAAATCTTTCCTGCTGCACTTTTAGGGATGCTATCTAAAAACATTACATCATCAAGTCTTTTAAACGGAGCAACTCTTTCAGCCACGTAATCTTTAATTTCAGCTTTATCCACTTGGGTTCCTTTACGAAGAACTATGAAAGCTTTCGGGACTTCCCCAGATGTCGCGTGCGGTACACCGACTACTGCTGCGTCTTGTACTCCGGGATGCTCTCGGAGAACACCTTCTAGCTCAGCTGGTGGTACTTGGAAGCCTTTGACCTGGTATTTTAAGAAAAAAATTGTTATTTTTATTTGTCTGTAGTGTTCCTTAAAAAAGGGCATTTAGGAATGTAGGTATAGGTATATTTAGTTTATTTATTTAAAACTTCATTGCACTTGAATACAAAAGGCAAACTTAAAGGTTTTTATTTTCTCGCTTGCAGGACTAAGCCAGTATAAACATAATACACTCATATTTTAAAATTCATAATACGAATAAAATTTATTGTATCAAGCCTAACAGAATAATTTTTTAACTGATAAATCAATAACTGACCTTGATTAGTTCTTTCAATCTATCATTAATTGTAACACAGCCAGTAACATCTACAGTAGCAAGATCTCCAGTCCTGAACCAACCGTCACTTGTAAAACTTTCAGCAGTAGCTTTTGGGTTATCCATATAACCTTTCATTACTTGTGGACCTTTAACGAGGAGCTCGCCGGTCTAAAAATATTAAATTTATATATATTATTTATTTAAAAGTATTCAATAGTTCAATTAGTTAATATTAATTAATTACTAACAATATTATAATACAAAATTTAATTATAGTACGGAATAATATATAGTGTGTAAATTGATTGAAAGGAGTATTGCTTCACTACTCCTACATGCTAAGAAAGCCATTACAGCTATCTCGCTCGCCAGCCAACTATGACAACAAACCGTGACGAGTGGCATACTGTGTGAATTTCTTTAACTACCGTCAATACAGTTATTGAGACAAAGTTCCATATGTTTTTTTCCAGTTGAGCCACAGTGTCATTATGACAATTCTTCTTTCTTTGTTTATATAAAATTTATTTTATTGTATATATTATAATAGGTATATATTATGTGAATAAATTATTATTATTATTAGTTTAAAAAGTACCTCATTAGGTCCCAGAGCATTCAATTCGCCGTCAACAATCTTTATGTTGGTATTAGGTACAGGTAAACCTACGGAACCGTAATTTTTAGAATTCTTCTCCGATATGCAGATGACAGGTGACGTTTCAGTTAGACCGTAACCTTGACGAACATCAAATTTACGCTGAAAATTTAATAATTAATCATGAGTATCTACAACTGGATGCTGACTACCTTAGCACTAGATTTACCAGAGCAGTCAAAATGACTGGTCTTGCAAGATCAAATTAAAATTCCTACTGCGTGTAACATTTTCTTTAATTCTTTTAATCTTCTTTAATTTATAACAGAAGAATTAGTTTTATGAATTTTATATTATTTTAATAATATATATTTTTTTGGTTTTGGTAGAAATAGGTATATTTAAGCTGGTAAATCTAGTGTTAATGATATTTCAAGTGTAGGTATAATTGAAAATTAACAAGTAAGGTTATAGAGAACATCCTCTATAAATTATAAAATTGGTATTATCGTGCCCCAATTTTCTTTAGTTATTTAAAATTTCTTCTAGTAATTCAAAATTCAACAGTTGAAAGAGAATATATGCCAATTGGCCAGTAACTAATATGATTATAAATGAATTTGTATTTAAAAAAATACGGTCCACTTAATCTAATACAATAATATTGCTTTATACATTCTACTATAGTATGAGGTAGGGCTTCCAATCCCGCATCATTTTACAATCCCGCGTGCTGTGGGATTACGGGTGCGTTATTTGCGGGATTGGAAAGAAACATACATGCACATGACCTCTCGGGTCGTAATTAACGACATAAAAACTTCTGTCAACTTCAGTGTTTTTTTTTAAATTTAGTATATATCATATTTTGTAGTTGATAGGTTTTTATTTTTTCGGTATTGTTTCTGTACCCTGCGATAAATAGACGGTTTGATTGATTGATCTCATGCGAATAGTAAAAATAAATAGGGAGTTATGTTGATTAATTCTGTTGTTGTTTAATTTGGCTTATATATATTAATATTTTCAATCCCGTAATTACCGAGATTGAACACCGGCTGCGGGATTGAAAGCCCTAGTATGAGGTACATTATAAATCTTACCTTGGCTTTGGCGCACATTCTCTCTATATCACCTGACGCTAGTGGAGCTGCGCCATTAATGATTGTCTCTAAATGTTGAAACATTTCAGGCGTTGCTAAAGGATGCTGTGTTAATAGTAGAACTGAAATCATGACAATATAGGTTATTATCCGCCTAATGTTACACAGTTACTCAAGACAACCGTTGACTCCGAAATGAAGATACGGTTTGAAGAGACAAGTTAAAGAAATAAAACAAATGAACAATGTCAATCAAATGTTTGTGTAAAGCCGAGTCTCCTGCTCCTGTTTCTTTGAAACATTACACAAAAACATTGGGGTGTGGCCGTACACATTTTTGTATTCGTACACAATGTTATTTGTTTTCCGTGGTCGACGGAAAGCAAAAACATTGTGTACGGCCACGCCCAAATGTTTCAATGTTTTTGTGTAATGTTTCAAAGAAACAGGAGCAGGAGACTCGGCTTTACACAAACACTCGCCTCCACATATAGACCGCCTTAAGTGGGACCATTAGATATTATGTTAGAACATTAATAAGTAACGTAAATATTTGTGTCCTGCTCCCATAAAAATAAACATATGTTCACTATATCTGTGTAAGATACATAGTTTTAACCTAGTAATAAATATTTTAGTTAATTGGACATGTTGCTATATATTTAAATACTAATGATAATACCAAAAAAAACTTACTTATAGGGGGTGCAGCAAACAAAACGTTCGTCCTATATTTCACCATAGCGTTAATAAAAGTGTCAGGCTGGAATTTAGGCAGTGTAACAATTTTAATGCCATGAGCCATTTTGTGGAACATTATTATGGTGGCAGCGTAAATGTGGAACATAGGAAGTATTGCCATTACTGAATCTTGATATGTCGCTGGAATAGTTACAAAAACATATAAAGTAAGACTAAATAATTTATTTGCAACTAGCTTTTACACGCGGCTTCGCTCGCATTTAAGTCACTAAATAAGTAACAGAGATCATTTCAATATAACTATACTCAATATTTTACTATAGTCAATTGGAAACTATAGTAAAAAATATATTTAAAAAAAAATAAAAAGTATTCTATGTTACTTCTAGTACCTCCAAAAATATGTGTACAAAGTTTCATGATGATCGATTAAGTAGTTGTTGTGTGAAAACGTAACAAACAAACTCACATTCACATTTATATTAGTAAGAGATAACATAATCGAAACTACAAATAACAATCTGGTTCCCAAACTGTGTCCAAATAAATCTATAATAATCTATTCTGAAGAGGACTTTTTAAAAATGAATTGATACATTATGCCAAGAGTATATGAAAAAGCGTATAATGGAATCATTCGTATTAAAATAGAATAATATTTAATGAACAATGTGTTATGTTAATAAAACATTTGCATCCACCTTGAAAGATTCTTTTGTCTACAAAACCATTATCAATGATTTATGTAACTATGTGCCGAGTAAACAGCTGTTGAATAGAAGTCAAGAACAGATAAGTATCTTTGTGTAATTATTTTGTAATTATAATTTACAAATAAGATTACAAGGTTGCCCATACTAAGCCTATGCTTAGATAAATAGGCCAAATTATAGTAAAGTTACATTATAATATAATACAAAACATGATTGATCAAATTTTTTCTTTTGTTTCAGGTCAATCAACTCCCTTAAGAAATATATTACAAAACAAATGAACTCACGCGTCGTGTCCCGATGGCATCTTATAGCTTCTTCATTAAACTGTTCACAATTAGAAACAATATTCCTGTTAGTCAATTGAACGGCTTTGGGTAACCCGGTTGTGCCACTAGAAAATGGTAAGAAGCTAATGTCTTTGTAAGACCTCCTGACTTCTTTTAAACACGATTTATCAATGTTAACATCCTCCGTGAGCTCACTAAAAAGTGCTGTTCCATCAGGAGTAGACTGTCCATTAGTTCTGACTACTACGATAGGAATGTCTAGTTTTCCAAGTTTGAAGCTCTCCTTCACTGTATTGGCTAGTTCTGGAAGGGTTACTATTACTTTTGCTCTGGACATGTGCAGTTGTCTTTGTATTTCATCTGGAATTGATAATCAGAATTTTTATAGGTACTATAGTTATTAAACCAGGCTACAGTCCTGAAACAGTGAGTTAGTGAGTGTTACAATCAGGACTTGCCCCACCCTGGCTCTGACCTGTAAGGTCCTTAATCAAACCTAAAAAACTAGAGGTGTGCGAATAGTGGTCAAATCGAATTGAATCGAATAGTGATATTCGATTCAATTCGTCTCGAATAATTCGTGGATTCGAATATTCGCACACCCCTATAAAAAACTTAATTATCTGTTTTGGATAATTCGAATTATACATATAAATACAGGATGATATAGGGTGTGGGTGTAACCTTTTTATGAAAAAAATAACCGGGGTAAGACCGCGGGTATTTGCTTGTTACATATTATTTTAGACTGCTGCCCCACCCTGAGCCCATAACGATGCAAACTACAAATTAACTCACGCGCTGTATAAACAGGATTGATGGTGGTGACAATACCACCAGCTTCCAAAATGCCCATAACAACTAGTGGATAGTCAGGTACATTTGGTAGCATTACAGCGACAGCGTCTCCATCTTTAATTTTAAATTTCTTCCTTAAACTCGCGGCGAAATTATTGGAAAGTTTGAATGCTTGTTCGAATGTATAACCGCGTCCTGTTAGAGCACATATCTGGAAATTCAATTAAAAACATATATTTTGAGTTGCCCTATATCATTATTATATTATTATTGGTATAATTCACTGATATGGAAAATTTCCAGTCGTAAATTTATTTTAAAGACAATTGAACGCAAGCGAACTTTGTCCCTAATTGAGAATGAATACATTAAACCGCTCTTGATAATAGACTAATAGAAAGAGCTCTGTTATACATATTAAAGTAAAATACGATTATTAAAACGAATGAATCCTTTTTATATCATTTCAATTGATTATCACGTTTAACATCCAATAGAGCGTTTTTTACTCATCAATACAAATACAAATATAAATGAAATAAATTTATTAATTTAATAATTATCAACTTTATTTAGCTGTTTTATACTGGCATTGCCCACTTACATACTAATGTCATAATAATATATAATAAATCTACTATGATGTAGAAGACTAGCTGCTGTATAGGGGCATTGTTATCCTATTATATTTGTACTGGTAAACATAAAATGACATTGGTTATGGATCCCGGTCAAAACTAGCCTGATACAAATTCTGTTATTTTTTGACACTCCGGCTGATGTTGAATTAGAGTGCCGTACTTGCATTGACAGGGCACTTTCCTCAATATTTAATAACCAAGGAATACTTACAGCAGCAGTCCTCTCCGGCCATCTGTCTAGATTCTCCCAAACGTAATCATACAAAGTAAGTTTTGGTATTACAATCTCTTTATAAGGGGATTTTATTATTTTATCTTGAGACCACACACTGTGACCTCTTGCTGTTACATATTTTGTATTCTTACAAACACTTTCAACAGATCTTCTTAGTAAATAAATTTTTTTAGCCACCATCTTTAAGTCGTTTGAATATATGAATGCTTACTCCAATTAGATATTTATTATTCTTATCTTCATATAGGATTATTATGGCTTTGTTTCTCTGAAAAATATATATAAAAATATTTTATTAATGTACATATAATATTAACAGATGTGTGAATAATTTATTTATTACTTATTATTGCGTTTAAAAAAAATGTTTAAAGTGAATTATTGTTTATTTGAATTATCTAAGCCAGTGGTCGGCAACACGTCTTACTTGCGGTCCGTGAATGTTTTGTAAATCTATTTATATAAAAATGAATGTTTGTCTGTATGTAGAATCCTAAACTATGCATTTGATCATGTGATGATCTTTAGCAAAGTTGTTGTGCATGAGCCCACGGAGGTTTCTCAGTTGGTACGACCAATTTTCGACAGATGGCGCCACTGTCAGTGCAATGAATTTCATATATTGCCGTGACAGTTCATGACAGCTTATATTGAACAGATAATATTGTCGTCAAATGAACAAAATCAATAAAATGACTCAAAATGAATTAAATATTTGTGTAATGTCTTTCCTTCAAATTTATTTTAGTTGGTGGCGTAGCAACGCACGCAGGGTACCGCTAGTAAGTTATAAATATCAAAATAAATGCATGAACGAACCGCGATCGACCGTATAGTGTGGATCCAGCCTTAAGAACGCGCTTCGCTCTGCCCGCGAACAAACAAATGAGCGAACGAAGAATCAGTTACTTGTTAGTAGTTACTTTGCAGTTTTCATTTCTATTTTTCTAGTTATAAAGCCCAAACATATAAACATAATCCAAGTATTACATGCGCGAATTAAATTGCATATGTTTTAACGATTTTAATAGCATTTTCATTTTTTCTATGAGATATGACCAATTATACGTATGAATATTGGGCTTCTAGGGTTAATATCACAAATGGGCCCGACTTTAGTTTATTTTGCCACCTTGTGGCCCTTGCCTTCCAAAAGGTTGCCGACCGCTGATCTAAGCGATCGCCGCGACATGGCATGCCGTGGGATCTCCGTGTAGAAATCGCTGTGAAAAACTCCCTTTAATATCATCTAAACTTTAATCGTTGTTAATAAATTTACATTATAATCGGGTCATAATATTAAAACCGGTTTGAAGCATAAATAAAGCCATTACAAGATGTTACGTCACGTTTGTATTCATCTTATTACGTAGGATTAATACCGTAAATGAGGTACTTAGAAATAGGCGCTAAAAAGAATAATCTAGCTTGAAGTCTTTAAATATATACCTTTTTGAAGTAGAAATATAAGGCAGTCCTCGTTTTTACATCATGTTAGGTACCAGATGTTAGTAACGTAAAATGAAACAGCGTAAAACGTAAAATTTTCGCCTCTTTTCTAATCCCAACATGTATTATGTAACATGTATATTGTACATGCGCGCGTAATTTTTTCTGTTACCAAGAATCGTTCATTGAAAACGAAAACCTGTTATGTTTTAAAACCATGCTTTTTTTATATAAACTGAATTTGTTTCGCTATATTTATTCAACTTTAGAGAAATTGATTCAATAGTAAATACCTACTCAAATTCGATAGAAAATAACTTAGTGAGTTTTGACTCCCAACCGTCGGAATGTTTACGTTGTTTGTTTATCAATAAAGAGGACCGGTTACACGTACGGCTTTCACTTTTAACTAACGCAAAATTTAACTTTTATAACCGACAACGTAAAGTTTAGTTTCCTATAAAACTGTCACGGGTTATTATGACCTTTGTTCCCATACTAACATGTGCTGTCTCATGGTTCGTTCCGACAGTTTTAAATGTTTTTATCCGTATCTATTATTGGCATAAGTCTCTTAACGTCAAACTATCGTCATAGAGAACTTTGTTCCAACGCATTCATTATTTTTAAGCGGCAAGACTGTGGCGAGACGTCGAATAAATTAATTAAGAAAAAGTATTTCAAATTATTTGAATTAATTATATAAAAAACTCATAAATACACTTCAGTTTACGCGTCTACCTACCTCAATAAGACATAGATAATACCTTGTGTATATACACATAAAGTATAGCACTATGAATAGACAAGGTGAACGAACAGGTTTTTGTTAGTAAACGTTAACCATTTTTGTATCAAAGGTGACCTGTCGAGTACGCACAAGGTTCCGTTTTCCTCGTACGTAGTCTAGACTTGTTTTAATTATTAATTGAAGTAGTATTTGTGTATTCGAAAATCATTCGGTAAAGTTCGTATTTGTTCGGGTTGATTCAGATTAAATGACGATTTTAATTTGTAACAATATTTCCTCCCATTATGACGTCATAACTATTTATAGACAAACACAATTACAACAAATATGTTAAGCAGGTATCGCTTTGTTTATTTGTTTAATAATTTATAATGTTATTCAAATTAATATAATTTATTATAGTCATATATAAACGTAACTATAACAAACTTACCCATAAATACAAATGTAAATATTTTTCTTTACTAAAATCACAAATTCACTTTCATTTTTAAACCTCTTTTTTATGCTCCACGCAACACACACAGTCACTCCCACAAGGAGCCGGCAACTGAGTGAAACTGCGACCGTCAATCCAAGTTCCAACTCCAAGTGAACTTGCGCACAGTGGATCTCTGTGTAAATATGCAGACAAAAATGGGTTCTATATAAACAGAACTGCCACACTGATTAAACTGTAAATAAATGAACAAAGAGATAACAATTACACTTTTGTTTCCGCGTTATCAAAACTGCGATTATTACGAGAGTAGGTTATCATAAAAATGCATAAATTATTTTTGTTTTTAAGATTATTGACGAATAGTGTTAAGCAACTTGGAACAAAGAATTTTAAATTAATATGTTTAAGATATACAAAATAAATACCATATGGAATCTTAAAAGTTATTCTCTTTATCATATTTTATACATGCACACACCCATGTTATAAAAACAGTATTGTGTTTTTCCTATCTATTTAAACAATCAAAAGGACTGTAAAAAAATAAACCATCCTTCCAAATGTATTGGGTGGTGTTAAATGTCAATTGATTAATATTACGTTTATTGGCATTCCAACGTTTTCGTCTTAGACTGGTCTTATACTAATCTTTAATAATTATCAAGGTCAAAGTAATTTTATTTTGAATCAGACAATCACCAACTGTGAATTCCTTCGCGAACAATCTCTTCAACTACGTACATTTTACAATATATAAATATCACGTAGTATCATGGGCGCTTGCCCCACTCTGGCTTTGACCTGTAAGGTACCTCATCAAATCTAAAAAACTTAATTATCTAGGTACTAACTACAATACTTAATATCCGGAAGAAAGTTCACACTCGACAGTAGTCAGTCGACACAAAAAAACTTAACCAGGGTAAATAGTTTGATAGTTATATATTATTTTAGACTGCTGCCCCACCTTGAGCCCATGGCTGGTTACGCCCAAACATATATTTTTTTAACTGTGTAATTTTATTTGTTAATGAATAGAGTATCAAGTCAATATATATGTCAATTTTTTCCGTAAATATTGCACCGATAGCGCACAATGCAAATCGCATTGCCCCCAAACAATGTTTGCATTTATAAACATATGTAGTTGCGTTTGTAACTGAGCCTTGCGCAAGTGGCTATTCACCTTTCAGACTGTTGATATGCGACGCACAATGTTTATTTTTAGACGTTGACACAAACACTGGCTTTGGGTCGACCATTGTACATTTAAAAATTTTAGCATGATTTTTTTATTATTAACGTATAATGTACTGTAGTGTACACTGGCTAGATGCATCATATTCATCTCCTCAAGCCGGCATAGTGAAGACGTTTCTCAAGCGGGGGGTCGCGACCCTCGGCAGGGTCGACTTTGTTTTTGAAAGACTCGAAAAACTAGTCTAGTTAAGGAAAAATAAGTTTAACTAACAAATAAAGACAAAAATTGATAACAGACTTTATTCGGTTTCCTATCTATATATGCACCTCATTGATATATTTACTTTAAAGTTCCTAGAATTTTATAATAAAGGAAGAACTCTTCCGAAACGGCGGATTGACAAAACAAAAATTCAATTCATATTATTTAATTAACAATAACAATACAAATGGAATAAAAAACAAATGAAATATCAAATTATAACGTAAACAAGTAAGATTATCGAACAGATTCTCAGACGTACATTTTCTTCAGCTCCCGTCTAAGTATCTTTCCAGACGCCGTTTTTGGTATTTCCTCAACAAACTGCACTTCTTCTATTTTCTTGAACACGGCAACTTGCTTAGCAACAAAGTCTTGAAGCTCCTCTTCGTTAGTTTTCTTCCCATCTTTAGTGATAATGAAAGCTTTGGGTACTTCTCCTGAGATTTCATGCGGGATCCCTATTACTGCTGCGTCTTGTACTGCTGGATGACTTCGTAAAACGCTCTCAAGCTCAGCTGGTGCTACTTGCATTCCTTTCACCTGAGCAACAATTCGTATTAGTAATAATTATGACAGAAGAATACGTACTATACAGTTATTTAAACCAACCTTAATAAGTTCTTTAATTCTATCAGTTATAAATAGACCAACATCAGGTTTGTAATAACCAAGATCACCAGTTCTGAAGAATCCATCATCAGTCATTGATTCCTTTGTTGCTTTTTCATTTTTATAATAACCTCTCATGATATTTGGTCCACGTATTAGAAGTTCACCTTCCTGAAATGGCAATATACGCATTATAGCGATTTATATTTATAGCGAATTTGATTATTAAGGGGGGCAATTCGAAAATGGACTGGACACGAGTTTAACCCTTTCACTCTGGGGCATTTAAATGTTATGCTAGATTTCGATGCCAAATTTAACGAAAAAAGCAAATTCTTTAATATAATTTCGCTTGACGAGACCAAAATATCAACTGGGTATTTGGTTACATTGGGGCATAAGAATTTTAGAAAGGTTAAGGTGGATATGCTCCATAACACAAAAAAAAATGTGAGCCGTCACGGGACGCCTGGCAGATGTGAAACATCGAGTTTATTCAAGTCATATGCGTAAAAGACAAGATTACAACAGGAACTAATTATTGCTTAATGAAAAAATTAAAAATTCGAAAACTTCTTAAATGATATAGATTTCAGAAATAACTCGATAAAATAAACTCGTCGCCACGGCAAGCGTCGCCACACTGTACACTATACTATATATAGACTGTATATATACTTTAGTATAGCGTCGCCACGCCAACGATCCAGTTTATACCCGCGCCAATAAATGTTTCACATTAAAAAGTTGGGAAACACTGGTTTATGCTAATATTTTTACATTTTAAATCACTAGAAACACTTACCACACCAACTGGTAAAGAGGTTCCAGTTAAGGGATCAATAAACTTCATATCGATGCTACCCAATGGGAAACCTGATGAGGAATAATCAGGGTTAACACCAATAAGTGTCGATGTTGCCATGGATGTAGTTTCTGTAGCTCCGTAACCTTGACATAGGTTTAATTTACCCTGAAAGTTCAATGCTATTGTATAATTTTAGGCGTTTTCATTTTTACAACTGACGCTCTTTCAATGACTGGGTCGAATATTTTTTGGTTGCCTAAAAGCCAGCGAGTGACAGCATTTGTTAGTGTAAGCATTTAATAAAACAAATGCAGGCCACGTAATTATTGTTCATTTGTTTGAACTTTGAGTAGTAAAAGTTGTAATACCTTAGTCTTTTCAATCAATGGTTCAGCGTCGCTTGCTGAAAATGGCGCAGCACCACATAATAAATGTTTCACGGATTGTAAATGTTCTTCTTTCACATCAGGGTGTTTACTTAGCAGCAATGCTGTAGATTTAAAAAAACTAAAGGGTCATCATTAGGTATATATAATATTAGGCAACAAATAAAGTGATTTTAACGTTTATCTTAACAATATATGTATGCCTACGTACCTACACCACGTGACATAGTTTGTTGGAGTTTTATAATAGGTTTCATAGTTGAGATAATTTTTAGACATTATAAAGTTTCTTACCTATAGGAGGAACAACATACAAAATTGTCGCTTTATCGTTCTTCAAGACATCCAAATATAAAGACGTTGAGAATTTAGGTATGGAAACGAGTTTACATCCCCTCGCTAGATGACCTACTAGAGTTACCATTAGGCCGTAGATATGAAAGAATGGTAGGACGCACGGCACCACATCCTGGTAGTCACCTAGAATTTGAGAAATATGCCCTAGCTTTATTGGTTTAATCTTTATGATCTCTATTGATGAATTGAAGAAAAAAAGGATAAAAATCAGAAATGTTCTATTTAAATCCTTTTCACCGGTGCTAATTTTTAGCAAATCATATTTGTAAGAAAAAGAAAGTAACCTGAAGTAAGTTGTGGAAGTGATACCCTCTCATTTTGCATCATGTCCAAACCAGCCATGACGTTATATTGAGTTATTTCAACAGCCTTCGGCAGACCTGTTGTTCCGCTTGAAAAGGGTAAAAACGCAATCTCTTTCTTATCAGTTTCTACCTTATTTAGTACTTTTAAATCTATTTCACCCGATTCAGCGATCTCTGTGAATCTTATTGTGTTTTCTGGAATTGCTTCATTTTGTTTATCTACTATTATTATTTTAGCTTTACTGTTTACTTGAGTCATTGCAGCTGTTATAGTTTTGTAGCATTCCGTTAGAGTTATTATGATTTTTGGTTGTGTTAGATTTAGTTGGTGGCAAATTTCGACTGTAAAAAATTGCTTTTATTATTTTTAAGGCGCAATTTGTTTTTATGATTAATATCAGCCAGAGTTACTGTAAAATACCTTACATTCTTTATAAATCGGATTAATTGTAGTCAAAACGCCACCAGCTTGTATAGTGCCGAAGATAACAACAGGATACTCGGGACAATTTGGTAACATCACGGCTACAACATCGCCGGTCTCAAAACTAAGACGCTTTCGAAGTGATGTTGCGTATCTAGCCATATGGGCCCATAATTGTTCGTAAGTGTAAAACTTTTTTGTTTCTGCACATTGCTGGAAATAATAATTATAGATTATAAAACTGTTTGACTCCTGGAGAAAGATTTCTCTCCTTTTCTCTCCCCATTAACTATGTGTTAAAGAGGATAGAGAAGAAGAATTTCTTACCAAGAAGTTTACCACATTTCAAAGAACAATTATTTATAAAATATATTAAGAATATTGTATACAAATTAGAATGGAAGTTCATCAATTGTTTTTTTTGAAGGTAGGGATTTGAATTCGAACTGAAAGAAATAGGTTTAACAGACGAATCGTGTCCCTGTAAAGAAGCGACAAATGTAGAAAAATATCACAATATTAATACAATTTAAATACTCTGTATATATTTTGATGATTTAAATGAAGGTAAATTATTTAAAATTATTTTGCTTATAATTCCCGCTACAACATTCAGTAATTTGTCTCGACGCGTTTCGCCACTTCACGTATCCTGATGATGCCACGTGCAAAATAATTTTGAACAATTTCCTTTAATATGGATTTCCGCAAAGTAACGCCTGAAACAACTAATTATATTAAATGAAGGTGTAATTTCTGCAAAACCTGAACTTTGTTTGTTCATGTACTCATTTGTAGGTACTCGTACGATATCATATAACTAATTATAAATAACACGGTAAATATTCGCCATATCAGTCAGTAATATAATCGTTGAGTAGCTGCGATAAGATTTGATACCAATATTTGAGCTAATACGTTTTTGATTGTATTACAATTGTTTTAGATACTCTATCAGTCTGTCGATCAAATAATTTTCTTTATTGATTTTAAAGTAGTTAATTAACCTTTTAAAGATAGACATTGAATTAATTATTCTAGAGATTACTTTTTTTTATTACTTCTTTGCATATGACAAAAATAATTTATAGACAATTAGACTGAATTGAAATTAGGCTGAACAAAATTTAAATATGGATTTAAATATTTTATGTATATTTTAATAATAAATACATACATATATAATGTCCTGTGATAGATTTATATTTTAAAAAGTTAAATATTAAATAAAATATTCATATGTATTTCCGTGAAGTATTATTTAGTACTATTTGTAAGATATAAGTTCAAATGCATTAAAAAGTAATTTATTAAATCAGCGGTCGGCAACATGCGGCCCGCGAACGCGTCCTTTTGGCCAGTGAATGTTTTGTAAATAAGTTATAATATATTTCGGTGGTTATTTTTCTAGCTATAAAGCCCAAATATAATGTAAAGCCGAGTCTCCTGCGAGTGTTTTCTCGAAATATTACATAAAAACTTAGAAACATTGGGGCGTGGCCGTACACAATGTTTTTGCTTTCCGTCGACCACGGAAAACAAAAAAACATTGTGTACGAATACAAAAATGTGTATGGCCACGCCCCAATGTTTCGATGTTTTTGTCTAATGTTTCGAAAAAACACTCGCAGGAGACGCGGCTTAAGTATTACGTTAATATTACAAGTGCGGCCCGCTCTTAGTTTATTTTGCCACCTAGCGGCCCTTGCTTGCCAAACGGTTGCCGACCGCTGTATTAAATAATTCTCATATCGTGCTATTATCTCTCAAAAATTGGACTACGGACTTCAGTGTAAACTTGGACGATAACAAAATATAGGTAATAATATTTATAACGTGTTTCTATGAAAACAAGATATAGAATCGCAACATTTTTTTTTTGCTAATGTTATAAAAATAGTAAACGTCTAATTTTATTTAATTTTAGATAAATAGTAAAAGGAATAGTTCGGTTAAGTCTTTATATAAAAAAAAGGGAATAAAAAAACTGTTGTGTTCTCCTATAGAAGTCTTGGTCATCATCAATCAATTATATTTATCACGTGAACTAAAGATTGAAAGCATTATTTATTTATATTTAAAAATAATAGAGTCAAATATAACATACTAGCTTTTACCCGCGGCTTCGCTCGCATTTAAGCCATTAAATAAGTATCAGAGATCATTTCAATAGAAATAAATCAATATGATTCCAAACAGCTGAAACTATAGTCAGTTGAAAACTATAGTATTTTTTTAAATTAAAAAGTATCCTATGTTACTTCTAGTATCTCCAAAAATATGTGTGAAAACGTAACAAAGAAACTCACATTTACATTTATAATATTAGTAGAGATTAGTATGTAAGGGTTTTATATAAAAAAGGTAAATACAAAGCTACCAAACATAATTTCACTGTACTAACGGAAGTAAATTTTTATGTAAAAATTACCTGATATTTTAATAACCATATACATATAACTTTGAAGCCACGCTCTGGTTCACTTCATTGAATTGATTTTTTATTATTAAGTAGGTACTAATTAGAGAAATAATAAATTAATAATACAAGCTATGAGTAAATAGATTGACTAATATAGGTTATTGGTACCATCGCCTAGGCTTCGCATCTGAAAAGTCTGAAAAAATCACTATTGAACTGTAAATTAAGCCTAACACATCGTTAACACTCCTAACATTCGTAAACAATACTGAAACGTAGTTTAATCTGTAATCACCTGATCATTATTTAAATGTGGAATATCTGTGTAGATACGTCGCTTATTCCGAATTCCTTTTCAATTAGAAAACATTGCTTAAGAGTCGTTTCTAACACTAGAACTACCAGCCGGTCAATATGACCTATTTTTACCAACCAGCCAAAATGACCAGATGAGTTGTGCTTGCAAAGTATTAAATATAATTCAATAAATTTATTGTACAATTGTAAAAAAAATAGAATCGTTTACAAGAATAATGTGTAAGATTTTATATAACAGTTCTATAATGAATTACCAATTAACTTAATTAATTAGAAATATTATTAAATTTAAATATGAATTAAAAAAACATATAATGGGTTTGAGTGCCTTGTAATGGTGTTGTCAATATTCTACATGTACGTTATGTTTATTTATAATTATTTTTGTCTCAATTAAGTGAAGTTCTGTAGTTCTTTTTGAGAAAATAAATGTCTTGTGAAGAATTTTTCAAACCGGTCATATTGACCGGTTGGTAGTTCTAGTGTTAAATACGGACCTTAATTTATAATAACAATCCCTACAACTGATTTGGGTTATAAAGTCCTTAAATAAATATATATTTTATATTCGTAATAACTTAATATAAATTTTATGTTATTTATATAAATACACTAAGGGTATATATATATATATATATATATATATATATATATATATATATATATATATATATATATATATATATATATATATATATATTTGCATTATATAATTAACATTATCTAGATTAAAAGACTATAATTATGGGTTTCACCTTCTGATCTTAAATGTTAATGTCAAGTCATCTATCTTAACTCCGGGTTATAATATACGTAAATTCACTTCAATAAACATACATATAGGTACCTACATATTTATTACGAATTATCTTATCACTTTAATAACAATGACAAAAACAATTGTTTATAGACAGTTTTATTGTAGTAATTTACACTTGATAATGCAGATAGTCGAACTTTGGCTTTGAGATAATAAAATATATTCAATTTTGATGTTTATATTTTTGTTATTTTTGGTAGACAGAATAATGATTGCTAAGTCAGTCTACTGTCTTGAAGGGTAATACCACCAATTTCGAGTTACTCATATATAATGGACTTAGACATGTTTTGGGGTTAGTTTTGAATTGGTCAGTATAATGAGATGAATTAAATAAAGAGAAGATGCACCCTATGTTTGTTTACTTAAAAAATTCTATTACAAGGATTACAAGTCGTTTTTATAATATAATTTGATAAGGATTTCTGTGTGTATTAAAATTTTGTATTTTCTTATTGGGTTTTGCCCGAATAATAGACATAGGTAGAATTATCTTTATTAAACATCTGAGTAGAGAAGTAGAAATGTTTTGTTTTTAATTTGACTTTTAATAAAATATATGATTATTTTTTATTATTAAATAGATAATTTGTGAATAAAAAATGTAAATTAAATACTTACTATAGCAACATGATTCTTAAAATGCTCCGAATCCTTCCAAAGTCGTTTCAGAAAACTCACATCACGAACGTTGACATTTGGCAAAAATGACTTTATAACAAAATCCTCCTTATTGACGGTAGTTAGAACTGCACAACGGTTGAAATTTCTTTCAAAAGATTCAATTGTTTTTCTTAAATGCTTAACTTTTTTCAACGCGTTCATGTTTGTTCCGTATCAGTGTCGATGAAAGACTGGTTATTGGCTGTGCGAAGTGTAAGTCGTAAATATAATATTATGATAGCTTGTAATCACGGACACGACCACGTTAATATTATATGTACTTGAAGGAAAATATTTATTTATTTTAGGAAGTTAGATGAACTTAACGACCACACTCTAGTCTAGATAGATGCCGGTATGGCGAGTAGAGCTTTTTGGTTTTTTAAAAATTAATTTACTTTTTATTATTCGTATCAGAGCTCCAACCAAAGCAACTGTAGTTGCCGCGTCCTCTGGTGTAAGATAGTAGTAATTTAAAGGAATATTTTTCATGATTTCTTAAACTATAATTAGATAGAGCTGTATTAATTTAGAAAATATTTTAGTTCGAGACAATATCTGAGATTTAGATTGAGAGTATTATCTACTATTAAAGCCTAAAGGAAATGTATGAAAAATACATTTAAAATGTTTAACGGATTGATCTCTATATTGCAAATCTTAACAAGTATGAGGTTTGTAATATATTTACTTGCTAGTTACACCCGTTTCGCCGAGAGGGCGCTGCCGTCAGGACGAAAAATGGTGACGGGGGAACCAGCCAGCAAAATAGACGAAAATAGGGGAAAAGTTAAATTTATGATTCTGGTACGAAATACTAGTCCTACGTATTTTTTAAAATTACTATTTTAATTACGGCTTTTTAAGGATGTCAATTGATTAAACAATGATCTATAAAATATTCGTATAATAAAATATTTACAAAGTTAAAAAAATATATAGATCTAAGTTACATAATTTAATAATAGATTCTGATGACCCAAAGAAAATTTTCACTAAGGCATTTACTATGCGGATTGAAAAGTTCACTGATACACGTTTTTATATCACATACCTACATACAAAATCAGCAGGTTTTCCTCAAGTCATAAAATTCGAGGAAAACGTTCTGAAATTATAAAACAAAAACAAGTCTTTTACACACTATATCATTATTGATACTTCGAAGCTTTCGCCATGTTGTTAACTGTACTTTCCATACTGCGTAAATATCTATTTAACGACTCAGATGTAGTTTGTAAAATGCTTAACCCAAGCCTGTATTTAAATTCAAGGAGTCGTTTAATAAATGTAAAGAAACTTCCCTCTTCATTATATGGAGGATAAGTTATTATGTTTGTGTCAAAAGTAGGTCGCTTTGTCGTAGTGAAAGTCGGCTCTGTAGGCCCTTTTGTTTCTCCATTAGGCGACATTGAAGGAGCGATAGTCGTCGTATCAGATTTAGTGTCAGTCGTTGTTTCTGTGTTCTCCTTTGCACCTTCTGTTGTGGAATCCATTACATCAGTCGATATCTCTCTTTGCTCCTCATTTGTTATGGCAGAATTGACAGTTGTAAATATTTCATACACTCTAAATGGCTTCGTAGTGTCTTCTACCTCGTTTGATATTCCAGAATCTGTTGTAAGATTTTCATCGTTACCAGACTGGATAGGTAATGTGGATATACTTTCTACAATTTCATCTTTGAATGTTGTTACAGAATCCTTTTTCGTATCATCAACCGATACTGCGTAAATAGGGAAAATTGTTGCCTTTCCTTCTTTTTCATTTTTATCTGCTGGCTTAAATGTAACAGTCTCCGCCATTGGGTTTGATTCAGTAGTAAATTGTTGTACATCTGTGTTAATTCTTGTTATTCCAAGCGCTTCATCTATTTCGTTACTTAATTCATCATGTCTACCTGACTTTGCTGCTTTTAATATATCTTCAATTGATCCAACAATATTTCTCCTTTTTCTCGATAAATTTCGTGGTCCATGTTCCGGCACTATAGCAGGAGTTACGTTATCAGAGAACTCTTTTGGAACATTCCCCACAACAAATTTATTATCAACATCACTATTACCATTTTCGTCATATTTTACTTCAGATTCATCTCCGATTTCTGACTCATTGTTAGAACCGAGATACATTGATGTAGATGGATATGAAGGTTGGCTTGTTGTTTCGCTATACACTTTACCTTCATAAGGGTACACGGGTTTAAATTCAGTGTCCTGTGTAGGGCTAACTCCGTATACGACAGATTGTGGGGCTTCGTTTCCATATGACGTCACTACTGCAGCCGGACCTGTTTGAGGCGCGGCATAAATAGGCTCAACGGCAGCGTATGTATATGCGTTTTTGGGTTCATATGGATATTTATTTTCAGCTGAGTAAGCGTGGCGTGTTTCATACTGGTTATACTTTATAGGCTCTGCATAAACTGCACCATGTGCTATCCCTGTCTTCTGTTGATAATTTTGTTGATATGGTGTATTGTAGCTGGACGTATCATAACTATTGCTCGCGACTTGACGATATCTAATGTTTTGATTTTCTTTCTCTTTCTTCGCTGGATAACGGTTGCTAGTTTGTGCCAGATAGGGGTTAAACTTATTCTTAGCGTGTGCTGGCATTCCCGCTAAAACAGTTCCAAGCATTTCTTCTTCCGCTTGTCCATTGCCTTCACTCGCATACTCTTCAGCATTGTTTCTATATAAATCATCCTTCTTATCTACTTCAAAAGTACGACGTACAGGTGTAGAGAATGGATATAAGAAATATCCTGCTAACCCAACTAAACCAGCCAATCCTACGATTCCTACTCCAACAGAAGGCATAACTTCTCTAGATAAATAGTTATATAACTGTGTCGTTATTGGGTTCTTTGAAACTGGGTTCTTTGCAACTGGGTTCTTTGCAGCGGGTTTCTTTGTAGAAGGTTTAGCAGACTTCGTTTTATTGCTAACTTTAGTTTCGCTTACTTCATTGTCAGCGACTGGTTTGCTGGTCTTGTTTTTGGTCTTATTCTTCTTCTTCTTTTTAGTAGAAGAGCGTTTTGGTTTCTTAGTTGTTGTCGCCGGGGTACTGATTTCAAGTTCTATTTCCTGTACTTTAGGTTCCATAGGCAGTAGTGCTGAATCGCTTATTGCCGGGGCTAACGTCGTTGAAACCTTATGTTTATTTTTGTTCTTCTTTTTTGAGGACTTTGATGAGATTTTTGCGACTGAAACAGTAGTTGGTGGTTTGGTAGACACTTCTTTTAGTGTTGTGACAGCAGGTGTTGTAGTTGTCGAAGTGGTCGTGGTTGTAGTTGTAGTGACCGCCGATTTATTTGAAGCATTTTTATTTTTTTGCACGTTTGATAAAACGGTTGCCTTAATTTTATTAAAAACATTTTCATTGATTGCTGATCCCCCAGCTATTAGGTCTGATTTATTAGTGCTACCAATTATAGGTCTTTTAGTTTTGTTGCTGTTTAATTGCGGCCTTTTGGTTTTATTTTTATTCACTGGTTTCGACTTCTTAGTTGTTGCTTCTGGTTTTGTGGCTTCAGTGGATGATATCATACTGTTATCTTTATTAGTCGGATTACTTAGTAAAATCCATGTTGATATACCATCATGTGTAGTAGAAGATTCGTTAGTTGTGTCGCTGATTTTGTTTTCAGACTCCAATTCTTCGAAAGTCACCGGTACAGCGACTCCAGCATGAGAATTTTCGGTCTCAGCATCTTCATGTCTCGTTTTGATTGAATGTTTATGCGCTAGTTGAGTCTTAAGTTTGGGCGGTATTCTTGTATCACTGACAATGGATGATTCTGATGAATTTGATAAATTCTGAAGTAATTGATTGGCAACCAATTTGATAGAATCTCCAAGTATAGGCACTTTAGTTTTCACATCTCTTGGGGAGTTAGTTTGTGCAGCACTGGATGATGATGGTGTTGATTGAGTAGACTTTTCTACATATGACCTGAAATGTAAAGCAATGTATTTTTAATAAATAATATTATTTTATAAACATATTTTCATACAGTTATTGACTTGAATTTATTTTTATTAATAACTATTCATTGTGCACTGAAGCAATGCATATTTTAAGGGAAAATAATAAAATAACACAAAACATTATATTGTAAGTCTTTATTTTTCACTAGTAGTTATATACAAATTATATTTTAATATAAAAACTATTTACAAAAAATAATAGACAATAATATTTTTTATCCGTAGAATATAAAAAAAACAACTGGCAATTTCTATTAAACTATTATTAAAAAATACATTAATATATATAGAATTTGTTTAAAAAAGAAATTAAAAATAATTGCTTTTGGTAACGATAGAATAATGTAACACATAAACTCATGAGGAACATAATTGACAAAATACTAATTTATTTTTCTAGTCCAAGTCTCTCTTTTCTTTCTCTTACTCTTCCGACTATTGCTCTTATTTTTATTTAAATAACTCGTTGCAGTTTTCATAAACTGTTTTAATTTATAAAACCAAGTACTTTTGATGCTACTATTTTCATTATTTTCTGTAACTTCAGCGCTGTTTCTGGGATGCCTAAATTGCCATCTTCTATTATTTGGGAATGAATGTAAATCCCACGTTTTATCTTCATCATTCCATTTCCAGTGAGGCCTGTAAACATGTACCACTTTGGGAGCTTCCCGTCCATAAGATATTGCCCAAGGGGCAAATAGAGCTGTAACACCAGACGTCCCAGCGATTGCTAAAGCAATAGGTGTCATTAATAAAGAAAATAAACCGAAATTTAAAGGATTGACTGTAGCAAACCAACCGATAATGTTAAAAGCTGGACGTAAAAAAGAAGACAAGGCTGAAAAGAAATCATCATCATCTTTGTGGGGAGAGTTATTTAAATTAGTTAAGGCTCCACTGGGTGAACCTCCGGCAGGAGGAACAGCTTGAATAGCCTGTGAACTACCTTGAGGTGCTGCGTTGTAATTAGTTAAGGCGTTACTTTCGATAGAAGCGCTTTCCGTTTCTTCAGCGTTATATTGTAAGCCTTCAGAAGGCGGTTCCTCTTCTGATGACTCTTCTCCAAGTGGCAATCCAAAGCCGTCGGGAAAAAAAGATTCTTCTTCTCCATCTTCTTCCTCTTCCGACTCAACAACAACATTTTTATTTATAACGTTAGTATTTACCGCTATATTTAAATCAGGGCAAGCCTCTTTTCCTTGACCTTGAAATGTATTGTTTAATGTCAAAAATATGGTCGGACAATCTTCGGGTGACGCACTATACTCTTCCGGTCGTATTATGATTCTGTCTGTGTGGGCGTTCACCGGTTGGAAAGTGCTGACCTCAAATATATTATGGTCGGATGCATAGTCATGTGGATAGCTATTATGTACGCTGTTATAGTCATCGTATACTATTATGTTATTGTTAGCAGAATTTGTTACTTCTATGGGCTTGGGGGTAGTTGGCTTTCTACGTATAGGACGCGGGGGATATTGTATGCTATGATCGAGCCAGGGTTGAGGAGTTCCCAAATTTGTAATTATGGGAGTAGGTTTGGGTGTATTAAATGTGTAAGTGGGTCTTTTAGTTGATATACTATCATATGTGTGTAAATGTGGGGAATAAACATGCATCTCCCCTGTATACTCATTTTGAGGCCCATACACTTTGTTATTGTTATATGTAGAGTATATTTTATTCCTATTTTTTGATGATACAAGAGTATCTTCTGAAGATGTTTCTAGTGAATTATCTTCTGCGCTGTAAATTTCCGTTGAAGCAAGAACATTTATTAAATCTTCATTTGACGAGGAACTATCAAAATTAATATCACCTAAATCGACTTTGTCTTTCCATTTAGTAATAATTTTTCTAATAGTAGGTTTTCTACGTGATGAACTATCTAACGAATTTGTTATTTGTACTTTTTTAGGTTTAATTGTTGTTATACGACGTGAATTTTGTGATTTTCTTTTCCAACTATCTTTATTACTATTTTTCTTTTTATTTCTATTTGAATTTAATTTCCTTCTTTGTCTATATGTTACATTATTCGATGTTACATTTGCATTAATAATACTATATAAACTTATATTACGTATATCTATATCTTTATTTACATTGTCCACTTTTATACTAAAATTATTTCTGTTATACCTGTATCCAGTTTCCGTGGTTACACTTGATGGACCAACGGAAATAGTTACCGTTTCTTGTGAAGGGCGCGAATTAATTAACGGACAAACAAACACTAAAAATACAACTAAAGTCCATTTTGAAAACATTTTGAAAACTCACGATATTACCTGTAAAGAGAGAAATTTTAAATTAATTTGGTTTGTGATATTTATTATTGTAGACCAGTGGTTCCCAATCTTTTAGTGCTGAGTGTCCATTTGACAAAATTTCTGTCTTGCCATAGACCACCAAATATTTCAAGGTAAATATAATACATAAAATTGTTTTAAAAAATACGTATTAAAGAAAATAGTATATTTTTAATGTAATGGAAGTGTGGAATTCTTGAAGAAATTATAAAGTATTATAAAGTATATAAGTATAGTACTAGAGTCAAGTTAAATACGACATGTCGTTTTGCGGATAATTTTTAGGTTGGCTAAGAATCACTACCGCTCTAAATGTGGGTTTAAAATACGATTCTAGTTTTCAAACTATATCGTAAACATTAGAATCTAGACTTTATATTGTGGTTCAGATCGGGGTCGACGCTATTAGTCTCCTGTATTGTTGAACGTTTATCTTTTATCTCTTGAGTTTCTAAGTGACCATTTTACAATACATATAGGTCGAATTATTTGAGGTATAATAGTTAAAATTTATATTGTCCCAGTTAATCGTAACTCATAAATTCCTAAAATACGTTTAATTAACACAAAATAAATTATTTAAGTACATTAACAACTTCCATAATCAGCAAGAAACGGTTATTATAATCGATGCAGCTTTTTCTTTGCGCAAATAAAAAAAGAAATACTCCGTTATCTCATAAGATGTTACTCCGTTATGTTGACTTCTATATTTCCAATGTATGCATTATTCTTTTAATAGATATTCAATAATAAACTGTTTCTTTGTATTTAAATAGTGTTATGTTTATTTCAATTTAGAACCAGAAAAATCAGAACGTTTCAGTATTGATGCATAATTGATAAACTATAAGTAAAAAATAGCTATTAATTACACAAATAATAAAATATATTATTAATTTATATATATATATATATATACACTCAGGCCAGAAACAAATGAAAATTACGAATAAATGTCGACCAAAAATCGAATTCAGATTTTTTACTAGATTTTATTCTTAATAGAAAAAAAAATATATGTACGAATAGAAACGTGTCACACAGTAGGGTTTTTACTTATAAATATTTTTCAAATTAATGTTGTTTTGAGTAAGTTCAATGACCCAATGGACTTATTTGTCTTCGAAATTTTCTACTCCTTTTTGTTTGGTCCTTTACTCGGTCAATGTGCTTTTAACACAAACTTGTTTTGTTGAGTTACGGTTTTTGTAGTAACTAGATTTTTGAGAGATGTGTCGAAATGACATTTGTACATATTTCAGAGTAAATAAACTTTCTTTGTTTATCTTCTTCTGTCATAGTACCTACACAAAGTAATATTGTATCGTACTAAATAATGAATGTTTAGTTGTCTGAAGAAATATTTATACAATAGAAAAGCGGATAAAGGAAGAAATAAATCTGTCAACACAAACATCCTATTAACATGGTAGAATTTACAAAATCACAATCTTACTGGAGAGCGATTTAAAGTTGTCATTGCGTATAGTATATAGTATTTCAGAAACAATTGAGTGATAATTTGAAACAAAAAATTGTCTAAATATTAGTTCCGATATGTGTTTAAAAAAAAAGACTTGACGATATATAATAAACAATTTATTTTAAAAAAATATTCTATTTATAAAATAGCTATAAATAAATACAAGTATCGATTAGGAATCAAATTTGGGACCTGTGATATCTGGGTGATCAATGTTTGGGTGTCACGTGACTTAAAAGTGTTCAATTAATAAACTTAATATACAGTCAATTTAAGATGGTAGTCGACCTGCTAAGTGTTGTCTTACCCCAAATCACAATTGTAAATAGCATATACAAACTTTCATTTATTTTTAAATTTTTAAAAAATAAATACTTTAATAGTGATTCATTGTAAAATAAACGCATTAATGAATATTAATATTCTTGTGACTAAAATTTCATGCAAGGAATATATAATTATTTTATATTTACTTTCTTGTTCGTCATTGCAAAAAAAAAAACCCACGAGTTAAAATTTCCAACACGTTCAATGCAAGTTGCTATATAATTATTTGTATGAATTGAAACTAATAAATCATAACAGAAAATTTCATTTTTAAAACACAAATGTGCAGTCATCCAACAAACAAGTGTGCTCTACTAAACCCAAAAACTTACTCGCGTTTAATATCAATCTATAACCGTTGCAAATTAAAAAGTCGTAACTCTAAGTATTTGTTTCTTACTTGACTATTATATCCACTTAATAAGTCTTCAATCTAAGATAGCCAGTAACATAGATGTCAGAATAAAGACAACAACCAAACCCGAAACAAACTTCCATTTTTAAAAATAATATTATATTTATAGTATTTGATACTATTAACAAAAAATAAATGTTCGATTTAGGAGATTACACAAATATATATTTTATTGATTTTGTTCATTTGGCGACAATATTGTTCATTTGAGCTTAATGAACTGTCCTGAACCACGTCAATATATAAAATTCATTTGAATGACAGGGCGCCATCTGTCGAAAATTGGTCTTATAGAGCTGACTCTAACCTAACCATTTCGTTAATCGTACAGTTTTGGGGTCTTCAACTAAAGCCATTTTAACATATACTTTATTATGAGAAGCATGTGATCACACGAATCTAATGCACGTAATTGCAAAAACACGTACCGACAACTTTTTATACTAAACAGGCAAATCTATAAGACAGGAGTCAACTACACCATTAAAGAGATCCAGAACAACATTTGAAATTATCGACCCGTCCTACAGATCTTTAAATTGGTCGCATTATAATATTTGTGAGAGGCGCACAATGTGAACGACCTGCCGGCCCTGACAGTCACCTACTAAGTTATAAACACGAGTCTTTAATATACTGACCCACATACCGAATCACTGACGTTCAAATTAACATTAGCATATATTTTTCCTTTTACTTATCTAAGATCAACAGCTATTTCTATTATGGTAATGAAATTAACTTCTTGTATGTAATATTATGTTATTCATTATTCGTATTTATCTCTAGTATACTAAATATAGTATATTTTAAGTAAATAGTATAAACACGTGATAACGGTGTCTCAATTACACTCGAGTATTATATCTTGACTTAATAATTCCTATGTATTATTAACAAGTACATTGGCCGCTCGAGTTAGCACATAATTATGACGGTAATAAGCGACACACACAAACTTAAACTCTTAGAACTTTAATACATTGTAATAAAGGTTAATTTAAAAGTAAGGAGTTGTATAAACATGTTTGTGAGCTTTGTGGAGCGCGCGTAAAGGAATTTGTTCTCATTTTGTTCAATGCATCACACTTGTGCTAGTTTCATCGTCTGAGAAGAACTCACCTGGTACCTTGGTCAGGGATTAATAAGGGTTAATTTGTGTGCAAATAAATATACATATTATACGGTTTTCTTTGTAAATAATCATAAGAAAGGGTATGATAGGGATTTCCTTAGAATGACCATTCTTAAACAAGTTAGTTAAATGTTAAGAGCTCCCTCAATCGACGGGCACAAGAAGAGTTAAAAGAGAAAGAGAAATCGTAAATATAGTAAGAAGTGAGAGAATAGTAAGAAGTAAATTCGCACTTAAAAGTATGACAAATATTACTGTCAAAATTATGAGAATGACGCAACATGTCATACACACAAATCGTCACCGATAAAGTTACGGAGTGAAACTTCATTACGAGGTCATCGCACTAGACAGGTAGAGCAACCTAATTGATAGTTCGACTGCACCAATAAGGCGTATATGACAATTTCTTGCGACAATACCTATTGGGCCATCCGGAACAGCTTTCCACTTTATATCATTGCATTATTTGTATGATACATATGAATTATTGTATAGGAAGTGTTTTTCTCTTTGTTTTCAACATAAATTACTATTTACGTTATAAATATTTTATTAATTCCTAACATCGCAAAGTCTAACAATGACGGCACAAAACAAAAAATTAAGAATTCGATTAACAAAATTTGTTAGTCTGAAATTACTATATATTAATGTATTGTAAATATAAAATTTACATTGTATGTTTATTATTATTATTTATGTTATTATTTCAGACGATCTATTACTCCGATTGCAACGATATATTTGCGTTTTAACAATAAAACTTTTGCGTTTATTAAGTTGCTATCGGTTAATATTTGATTACATTTCTTCCGACAAATAGCTGTCTATTGTTGAATTAAATTTTATAATTAACGTTATTATTCCAAATTAGTAATTGTAAATATTTTTGGAATATTAATATAGATATCGCCGGGCCATATTAACATAATCGAAACTTTCGTTTGTTTTTGTTTTTTTTTTTTGTTGAAATAGCTTCAAAATGTAATTCTCAATTTCATGAAAAACAAAAATTTTTTTTCAATGATTTCTGAGATATTCAATATACGGTAACAACAAAGAATCAACACAAACTTCACATAGCTCTCCTGTAAAAGTGCGATTTAGTAAATAAAAAAAATTTTTTTTTTAATGTATATAATTCTAATCATTTAAGTAAATTTAAAAAAAAACAAAACGGACATTACGAAACCCATAGTTGCATACAGTTTATGACAAAAATATAAAATTACGAAGATTGTATAAAAATCATAGGTTATAATTTGGGTCTTGTACGATGTCGCAAACAATAAAACGAACTATTGTTATGTATTAGGGAACTATTAGACTGGAAAAATGACACTATTATGGATTCAACATATCGGAATTGCTACTTAAATTATTCGTATTAATTTTTCAATATTAAGAGTTTGGAGTCATTAATATGTTATTTAATAAACATATATTTTTAACATACGAGCACTAACAGACTAATAGACTATAGAGAAAATGGACTAGATTCATATTAAAAACAGCACTAATATAGATCAATACATAAAAAATTAACGAAACACACTAAAATAAGTGTAGAAGAAATACCACAATACCAAGTTTTAAAGCTAACCAATCTAAGCCACTAAGTGTGTCAAAGTCAATAGTCATTGTTCTACAACACATTTGAATACCGTTACATTTAGTCAATTTAAGCCCATTATCCACCGAAGCGTTGGCAATTTGAATCCAGCTCGGACGATGTTAAGAGCGCATACAGCTGTTACTAACAAAGATTTCTATAGACCTGCTTTTATTCAAGCTAATACTTAAATGGGGGACTTCACGACTGTTACACTCAAAGATTATATTGTCTATATTAAAAATCTTTTGGAGGACGTGCAGCATTTGTTAACGGAGTGTTTACGAAGTCAGAAGGAGAGGGAGGCGCTGATGAGAAGCACAGAGTCTGCGGGCTGGATGTCGGTTTAGCGCAGACCATTCTGGTTGAACCGACATCGGATGTGTGTTGGGATTTCTGCAAGATGGTTCATCAGCGGCTCCCTCTCCTTTAATTTTAAGTTTTGTAGATTTAGGTAAGGCACAATGGGGCTGATATGTCTTGTCAGATAAAAGCCCCAAACTTAAAAAAAATCTTCAGTTATGTAAATAACAAGTTAAAAACTATTAATTATTTATATATTTTTTTAATTAGATATATTAAAATGTGAAACAATGAGGACTTCTTAAAGTAGAACGTAAAAATATCTTTTAAAAAAAACAATTGACAATGACAGAACGGTTTGACAGCTCAAATTAGGCACACACATTGAATTTTCAGAACAATTCTTATTTACCTTAACTATACATATTTAACTCTATATAAAAGAAATAAAATATATAATAAATCGAATAACCTAAAAAATCACTACATTATTAGATAGTTTAACACTCTAAATTTTCTAATAATTTATATAGTTATTCCCAAGAGTTCTCTGCCTACCCGAATTAACTCGTAATACAAATATTTCGTGCTATAGTTGGTACGTATATCCGTAACACTAAGAAAGGAAAGTAAATGCTTGTCGCTTTTCTAGAATGATCGGGAAATACGACACTGGATATACTTGATGGATAAAAGCGTGAAAGTGATTGATTTGACGAGTAATATAAGATTTTATTAATATACTACATATATACCACCACTTTCAAGCGGAACACCCGTGAAGTGACCTAGTCGCGTTTCGGGATCAGCTTGCAAGTAGCCGGGATAACGAGAGGAGTGCGCCCTTTCAATTTGGACAGAGCACATTCGTCTCCTCAATCCGGCATAGTGGACTCGACTGTTGCGCGCGGTCATCTGTGGTAACAGTTGTCAATGCTCATGGACCGCACTCTAGTTTAACATCAGGCGGAGTGTGGTCATATGCTAGGCTATCAATAATTGATATATTTATAGTAGTAGCTTTCATAGCAAACATTTTTATATTTTACATATTTTTCTCAAACACGTTCCATAAGACGTAGAGGAACCATTCACATAAGTATATGTACAAGGAACTCGTAGCTGATTGTACGTGCACTTTTGTCAACATAAAAATTTGGCTAAAATATGGATTAAGTATAATAATAAATCATAGCGGTTTCTAGCACTAAAAGTGATTACTTCCACTCAGACAATTGTCATGGGAAATGATGTCTTTGTGTGAGAAGCGAGTGACGCAATTTAATACACAATAAATAGCGTGAAGCGCCTCCGCTACCCGCCCCTAGATGGAGCTGTCTATTTTGCAACACGCAATCTACATTTCGATCTAAGTTACTGTACTCGTCTATGTACTGTAACTGAACGGTTAAACCGATGTGTCTATCAAAGATTTTTCTAAACAAAAGAAACAAAACCACGTGAAATAAAAATGGTAATAAGTGTTTTTACAGAGATAAAAACAAGGCCTTTAATTTTTATGAAAAAATCTAATCGCTATAACGAGGACATTCTTGCTATTAGTGTTTTTATACATCTACTCGGTCACTTTATGGCCTATTTGTCACAGGTGGACATTTAAATTTGTATTAAACATGTATACACACGAAGGAGACGGAGAGAGAGAGAGAGAGAGAGAGAGAGAGAGAGAGAGAGAGAGAGAGAGAGAGAGAGAGAGAGAGAGAGAGAAGTAAATACTCCAATTCGTTGTAGTATGTATGTAGTAATGTAGTAGTAATTAGCTGGGTATAATTAACACTAGATTTACCACGTACTTAAATATGCCTATTTCTACCAAAAAAAAAACATTGTTACGAATATATATATAAAATAATATGAAGTTCATAAAACTAATTCTTCTGTTATAGATTAAAAAAGATTAGATGAATTGAAGAAAATGTTTCAAGCAGTAGGAATTTTAATTTGATCTTGCAAGACCAGTCATTTTGACTGGTCTGGTAAATCCAGTGATAATGGAGTGTCTATCTGATCGCTGTTCACGTTTATAAGACTAGCTGCTTGCTGACATGTTTGTGGTAGCATTTGTCTACCCCAATTTCATATCAGGTGGAATATGGTCACATGTCGGGGTACTGTATATATAAAAAAAAATCAAAGATGTGTAAAACAAAAAATAAATCTCACCGATTTTTTTTTTAAATTCGATCCCACTTAATTCACACACCACGCATTCCACCTCGATGGTGGTCCGCACGATTCAGAGTCTCCGGTTTGACTGCCAACTGGTATGAAGACAACGGTAACCCAACCTACAAAAGCACCGTTTCATGATGGGCTTCCTTTACTGTCGTGGAAAAATGAACTATACGCGCATTATTTGTGATGTTTATGTAAATATTTACATTTCCGGAGTTACTTTCGATCGAAATATTTAAATATTATTTTTACAAGAATTCTTTCTCTAAATAAATAGTATTTTTATCTCAGTCATCGTAATCACGTCAAGAACTTAGTTACATATTCGAAAATAACATTAAAAAATAATTTGATAATGTATTTATTGAAAAAAAAAAAACAGCTGATTATTCCTATGCTATATTTTTTCGATTTGCAGAAATTAATAAGAACTGCAGTTGTGTACGTTCTTTATACTTTATTAGTAAATACATATGTATTATAATAGTAAAATAAATAAGATTTTTCTTCTTTCCATTTAACGACAATTCTCAATAAAACCAAAAAATGCAGTTTTAACTGTTGCTACATATACTTCACAATGTATTACAAAAAGCTAAATACAGTAATCTCCCCTATTACACAGTACTCTTATAATGAGTTTTCATATTACGCGCGTTTGTGTCCCTCGTATAACACGTGTATTCCCCATATAACGCGGAGATTGCACATGTACTGTGAAATTTATAATGGTTTGTTCAATTCATAATCAATTTCGCGTTTGTTTAAACATATATCGATCATAACTATAATTTTTCATTAATATTCGATTTAAACCCCTTTTAAAAAGATAAGTAAGTGTGTATAATTTGTACAAAACATGTTATACGGGGTTTTACAAGTACGTACCGTGTCCTAGGGTTTACCGAATTAAAAAATCGTAAATATTTTTATAGGTATTCCATAGTATATGATTCTTGAATTAATTACAGTTTAACGAGTATGTAGAAGTAGCTGTTTGGTCTAACGGGCCATTCCTTACACGGTCTTTAATTGTATCTTCTTGTAAATAAGATGTAATGCAATGACTTACATAAACTAATATGTCTTAAATCAATATTTTCCCCTTAATATATAATTTTCTAATGTGAAACAAGATTCAATATAATATAGACATGTCAATAAGAAAAGCGACATCTATCGTCTTTGATGTAAACTAAATGAGTTTTAAGTGACTAGATTAATTACAAAACACACCACTAGATGTCGCTACAAAAGCATAACGTTAGTTCGTCTAAATATTACTAGATGGCGTATGAATAATTTATTTAATGTCAGAGAAATTATTATAAAGAAATATTAATATATTCTAGTTTTAGTGATTATTTTTATTTTAAAACAATCAATTTTACATGCTTTAAATGGTATTCCTACATTAATTAAAGGTTTTGACAAAGAAGACATATAGGGCATCGGATTAAAATAATAATTAATGTTAAAAACAATGGAGACCTGTGTTATATTTAAATATCGAGACTGAACTCATAAAGGTCTGACAGCTCACAAAGAATACAAGCTCGAGGTGATGGGGAAAGTTGATGGCAGAAGACTGCTTGTGAGAAGCCGACCACGACTTCACACAGTTGATACAACTAGCTGAAAGGGTCACGATCCTCAGCATTTTTATTTTTTTTTATTTATTGACTTTTAGTAAATGGGCTCCTATAGAGCGCTTTTACTCGTCAATACATATACAAATATAAATTAAATAAATTTATTAATTTAATAATTATCAATTTGATTTAGCTGCTGTATACTGGCATTGTCTACTTACATACTAATGTCATAATAATACATAATAAATCTACTATGACATAGAAGAATAGCTGCTGTATAGAGGCATTGTCATCCTATTGTATACCTAAGGGTAAACATAAAATGACATAGATTATGTCCAAGCTTTTTTATCAGTAAGATATTCATCTAACATGTAATATGATTTTCTTGAACTGACAAAGAGGGAGGTTACTAATATCATCGGGCAGTTTATTATATGACTTTATGCCAATCCCGATGAAACAACGACTCGTTTTACGAAGCAACGAGAAGACAATTAAGAACAAAACAATATTTTTGTCTTAGGATAGTATTTAAAGAATCCGCGCTATGTCCATAATTCAACAGGTTTAAAACTAGACTTTCCCTGGTATATCTAAGCATAGAAAATCAGGTCACGACAATAAGGTGTAGCACCGGTCGTGAGCTCATTGAAGTAGGTACACCCAAGTTTTATAGTTGCCTTTAAAGCGAATTATATTTATAACTAGATGGCATATAATGACTGAACAATACAAATGTACATAACGGAAAGAAAAATCATTAGGCTATAACGAACAATTTTAGACCATAATTCAAGACGCTTTAAATTTTTTCTTCAGAATAATTTGTGGAAGCGAAAACATTTTTTGTGAAATGTTGTCATTAAAGCGAACAAAATTACATTTGACCGATGGATGGAAGAACAATACAGTTACAGTTTTTCTGTCACCGTGTTTTGACGTTTCACTTTGCCGAGAGACAGGCGTTTTAGCGATTACATGATGCCGCGCGTAAATAACATTAGTATAATAAATAAACCAAGTCATTTATTTTGTGGGTTTTAAACTTTATGTTATTATATGATTATTCAAGAATGGTAAACATGTCTACTGATGACGTCTGTTAGACCAATCTACTACTTTCAAGTGACCTGAGGTATAATAAATAAAGTTCGTTCTCTCGACCAGTACAGCTAATGTAAAGCAGTAATTATCTACACCAGCCATTCTCAAAGTGGTGTTCCGCGGAACCCTAGGGCTAAAATACTGCAAAAATACCTATCAAATGGAGATTATAAGGTTACATTGCAATATGATTATTCATAAATACGTATAAATCAGTTTTTTATAATTATATCAATTCTTTTTCTTTCGCCAAAAAAGTTTGAGAACCGTTGGTGTACACGTTTTAGCCAATTATCATAAATGTGTTGGATTATCATTAAAAATTGTGTCCGAAATTATCTAAGAGTTATGTAAAATATGAAAATACACTTACCAATCAAATTCATTTGTCTGACCTTATCTGGATCAATCTTCATAAAACTCCAATGATTACAGCTTCCAGCTCGATACTTGATCGCATTTGATCCACTTTCCACTTTCAATGTTACCTTAGAACGTATAAAAGGTCATTTTTAGAAGCGAATCAATCAATTACTTAGTAAAAGTTTTATGTTGATTATTTTTATTCGAATGCTCGCCGTTTTAAATAATTTCTTTCTTGGTTACGTATTTATTCTTAAAATAAAATTGTTTCAAGTATATATTTTCTCCATAAAGTTATTTTTTATTATCAAGTCTTTTAGAGTACAAATCCACTTAAAAATTTCTTCCATCAGCTATCACGCCAATTTTCCGCCACCAACAAAATCTTCGTTCCATCTTCATAGCTGTTCCCTCAGAACATATTTTCTAGGTCTTCTCTTCAATCTTAATCACTCACATCCGCAGCTATGAAATTAGAAATCCCTCCACACATACTCTGTTTAATTTCCTGCAAGCACCGATGTTGCGTCACTTTCCATAACGACTCGAGACAGCCACCGGATAATCTTGACAGGCTGTAAAATAATTGCAATCATATAGTATGTACAATCACTTTCAAATCAGCTTCTTCTATTGTATTGGGTCTTATTATTTATTTAATGGCGTACCATACTAAATATGTTACATGTTATTTTTCTTAAATAACATGTAAATAAAAATAAAGATGATTCGGAGATATCAGAAATTGCATGAACAAGAATTAATATTTAGAACTAGAATTTCTAGGTGAGTATTTTAATCACTTAAAACAGAAGTGTTATGGTGGAAGGGGCACAGTTCTATAATGCATTACCACCGAACATAACTAATATTAGAAACATTTGTAAATTTAAATATGAGTTAAAAAAACACATAATGGGTTTGAGTGCCTTGTGATGGTGTTGTCAATATATTACGTACGATATGTTTATTTATAATTATTTTTGTCTCAATTAAGTGAATTTTTTTAAAATTCTATTTGAGTTAATAAACGTCTTAAACCTTAAAACAGTAAATAATAATATTTATAGTATGTGTCTTAAACTAAAAGTAACTAAACGAATATTGTATTAATTTGATTTAATACGTTTTATAATTAAATAATCAATTTATGTCAATAGGTTCAAATAGTAATGGTAAAATTAAAAATCTATATATATAAAAATGAATATTTATCTGTATGTCCTTTATAGAATCGTAAACTATGCATTTGATCATGTGACGATCTTTAGCAAAGTTATTGAGCATGGGCCCACGAAAGTTTCTGAGTTGGTACGACCAATTTTCGACAGATGGCGCCACTGTCATTCCAATGAATTTCATATATTGCCGTGACAGTTCATGACAGCTCACATTGAACGAAAGCAGTAAAATGACTCAAAATGAATTAAATATTTGTGTAATGTCTTTCTTTCAAATTTATTTTAGTTGGTGGCATAGCAACTATTTTCGAATTGAATGATCGCTTAGTCACTTAGAGATCGATTGTTTCGTAGCTAATGCATTTATTTGGCGCGCGTTTACTAGACCCGTTTTTCTTCGATTGTGTGTAAGCAATAAAGAAAACGTTCGTATTAAATATTGTAGTAGCAACAAAGAGCAATAAAATAAATTAGTCACAATCACTTTCAAACGCAACTGCTGCATTGTGTTCGACAATAAATTGTATTTAATAGCATTTTTAAGGGTTATTGGCTTAATATTGTACACATATTGTTGTTTAAGTAAAAGTAAGTCTGCAGTTTTCGCTTTCTCGAAGTAACTGTTGCTCGTGGGAGAGTTAGTGTTTTCAACTTAAAACAACGGATGTATTGTAATCTTGCAAACAGGCCTATAGTTAAATATCATTATATTATTATCATTCGATTGAGTCGTGACAATCTTGTTAATAATTGCAACGAGTCTTAGAAGTTGTTTTGAAAATATATATCTATATAAATTACGCTCAAGTATAGATTATCTGAGCAGAGATCAAAACTTCGAAACAAAATAGACCAATCACACGCTTGAAAAATTGTTGACGTGATTTTTGACCAATTATAATAATCCATTGCAACTGTCTACTGTCACCTAGCTGTCATTACGTTCTGTTACACGCATTTATAAGAAATCGTTTCAATTGTTACTTATAATAAATAACAGAAAGACAAAACATGCATATTAATGTTTAAACTGGATATTTGATATATTAGTATATTTTATGTTGACCGTCTAATGCTTGCCATGTTTAAACATATATTATTTATTAATACTAATGGAATAAAATGCATTTAAGTAGCGTTATCTCTGAATTCGGGCGAATAGTGACAGATTGACAGTTACGTGAGCAGTACTATGAAATTTGTACCATAACAAGAACCGTAAAATTTTACCCAAAAATAGCGTACCATAGTTTAGGGCACTCAGCTGTGATTTCTTCGTACATAGTAACAGATAAGTGCCCTAAAGTATGGTATGCTGTTTTTAGGTAAAATTTTACGCTTCTTGCTACAGTTATTACTATTGTTAACATTGAAATGTTTATATAAAGTCCAATAACGTTGATTAATTGTAGCTATAATTTTTTTTCATAATAGTATAGATGCTTATTCTTTAGTACTATTAACACTAGATTTACCAGACCAGTCAAGACTAGTCTTGCAAGATTAAATTAAAATTACTACTGCGTGTAACATTTTCTTTAATTCTTCTAATCTTCTTTAATTTATAACAGAAGAGTTAGTTTTATGAATTTTATATTATTTTATATATATTTGTAACAAATATATACTTTTTTGGTTTTGATAGAAATAGGTATATTTAAGCTGGTAAATCTAGTGTTAAAGGTTAATTTTAATTAGGTATATACCTCGTACAATTAAAAATAAATAACTAAATTACTAGATAATGAAGACATTTTCTAATTTTCCAAAAAAAGTACAGTTTTTGTTAGAACTTAATTCGGATTCTCGTACTAAACTTTCATACACGAACATTTAGGACAGTAAATGCACGACTTGTCTTAAAAAATTCGGGTCAAAACTAATTACAATATAAAAAAGATTACAAGTCCGTCACGAGTAAGGCTCGACGACATTTTCGCTTTATAATGGAGATCATTTTTAAAAACCAGCAAACGTTTAGGGTCTATTGTTTTCACTGATAAGTTTCATTAAGTACGTACATATATAAATGTGAATGTGAGTTCGTTTGTCACGTTTTCACGCAACAACTTACCGATCACTTAACCGATAATCATGACACTTTGTACACATATTTTTGGAGGCACTAGAAGTAACATAGGATACTTTTTATTAAAAAACAAAAAAAAAACTATAACCTAACTACTTCCATATTTATTTTTATTTTCGCCTGTTATTTTTATATATGCAGTATAATACTATTTGAATTTTTGAGGTTAGATCATATTGATTCATTTCTATTGAAATGATCTCTGATACTTATTTAATGACTTAAATGCGAACGAAGCCGCGTGTAAAAGCTAGTATGTATATATATAACATCACAAAGGATAGAGTTTATATTAGAAAGTTTATAATTGGGTCAATATAGCGAGTCGAGTGCATTCGTTGCAATTGCAATGCACATCCATTGTCAGACAATGGCGCCCCCTTTCCAAAGGTTATAGTACTAACAATGATTACGTTTAGATTATGCAGTTTTCTTAAAGTCTAGGGATATCCTGTACCTTGGTAAAGACAAACATATAAAACTTAAATCCGAAGAAATATTTATTTCGACTGCAAACCGAATTCAAAACCTGCAAAAATAGACTATCGCCACATTAAACAACACTATAAATACATATGTACATATATAATGTATTTCTTGTAAATAAATAGCGTTACGAACCGCAAATGTTTCTTTGCATATCTGCGTATTAGAGAAACTATAATTAAAATTAATTACATTGCATCATTAAACACGTACAAAATTCTACACACGGTTGTTATTTAATATTCGACTACTCTTACCAGTTTGACAAGTAACCGTCTTTTGTTTCGTGTTAAGCTAAATAGAGGTCCATGAGTAAATAAAACTATTATTTCAACTCTTCTCGTTGTACCCGATTACCTAACTGGACATTTTAATATATTAATATATCCTATAAGTCAGCCATTCTCAAAGTGTGTTCCGCGGAACCCTAGGGCTAAAATACCTACCTACCTAAGGTTACATCTAAATATTCCAACTAAATATTACGTAACATTACATTGCAATATGATTATTCATAAATACATATAAATCAGTTTTTTATAATTATATTAAGGTTTTTCATTTGCCAAAAAAGTTTGAGAACCGCTGCTATAAGTATAATAACTACGTCAACGAGCCATTTTTTAAAATAAGTTGCATAGTATTTTTTTACAATATGTGTGTTCAAAATTGTTATACAGTGTGTTTGGAACATCTGATCAATATCAGATCTATTCATAATCACAAACTTTTTCATTTATTTTACGGACAGTTTGAAAACCAACATTTCAACAGTCTGTTTGAGTACTATTGACTTATATACATATATCTTTTGGAACACTTTTTATATTCATTACATGCCCATAGCAATATACCAATAAGTATAGTAAGAAACTAACACGATTATTACGTAGTTCATATTTTCTCTTGATTTCGTTACAGAAGATTCGAACGATTTGATTGACATTATCTCTTTAAATAATTGAATAAATATAGCGTTCACGTTTAAAGATAGGATCACTATTTCTACTTTTAGTCGGTAATTGCGTAATTTGGTTTCATTCCCAAACATTGTTATACCGCATTTGACTATCGAAGATTGTTACGACTCTTTTACTATAATGATGAGTGAACATGTAATATTTTTACGTTTAAAATACATCTAGTTATATCAAAAGCTGCGGTCAGTATAATCATGCTACTTTCCACTTACATCTTTAAGGCATTTCTTAATAAAATTCATATCGTTAGATCAATAATTATGAAAACATTTACAAAAACAAAAAATGTTTTTTTCTTTTCTATACATTATGTTTTTCACAATATTATTTTCGTTTAATATTCTATCGATGAGTATATTATATTATACCCATATAACACCATAATATAATATAATATAATAGTAAATAAGCATGCCGCTAAAGTCTAGACTCTAGAGTAGGTACCTAAATTAGTTTAATCACATTCACGAATAATTCAACACAAGTTAAAACTATAGGATTTATTAATCGAGTATCCCAATCGTAAAAGCAGCTAAGATTTATTATGTTTATCCTTTAGTAAACGTGGAGGCTAAGCAAGATTGTATTATTTTATTATTGTATTGTATTATATATTGTATAGAATTTTGGGAGCGAATTTGATTTGTGTTAGATTGTTAGATATGTTCTGATAAGTGTATTTATTCTGATAATTGTATATATTATATATATTCTAACAGTTTTGTTTATATATTCTCTTTCTATTTATCTCATAGTTTCGTTTAGTTCGGTGGCTGGGGTTACGAATCTAGTACAGAGGCCCTTGCTATTTTTATGTACCAAAATTCTTTACTAATAAACTATTTTATTTATATTCCCAAAATCCTCTCTACTATAATTTTCTATTTCTATAATAAAACTCGAAGAAACTCCAGCGTCTTTATATCGGGTAAGTCGGGAGCATTGCACTGTTGCACTTTCGTGGTCTTATCGCATTAATGACATCAATTAAGCCAGCGATCGTATAATTACTATGCCACGGATCTCTACACGTTCTGGTTTACATTTTTTTACAAGGGTGTATTGAGTTTGCGCGGGAAGTTCACAGGTTCGCAATATGTGATCACTTATGGTCTCGATTTATTGAAATATAGGTAATTTTTTGTAATATATATTTAGTATTATTCATATCTTTATTATTGTCATTTGTATATGTAATTTTATTTTATTTTGCGCCCTACAATTTACTTCCTGACCTACCACCCAAAGGTTGGTTGCCTGGTAGAGATCAATTTTATTTTTGTTCTTTCTTTTCTTTTGTACTATTTACTTCCTGGATCTACTAAAAACCTTTATCATAAGATTGGTTGCCTGGTAGAGATCACTGCCTAGTGATAAGGCCAAATTTCAGCCTTTTTTGTTCTTTCTTTTCTTCTGTTATATATATTAAGATTTATTATTATTATTTTGTGATTAATTTATACAACGAAATCAGTTACATGTTATCATTTTAAATTAAAATACTGTACAAAAAACAATAACTATTGTACCTAATTATATTTAATTAACAGAAAAAAACTGCACCCATATTTATTTATTTAAACACACACAGCAAACAGTTAACAAACCCACACATGAAAGTAACAATTACATTGAAGAAAAATTAAGCTAAGTTTGATAACCGAACAGTTGTGTTTAACATAAATCTGAAGAAAACTTATACATTAAAACGAGTACTGCCAGTTTTCTGCTCAAACATAGGCTTCAAGTGGAATAAATCAATATCAATGACATTTTCATGTAGTAATGAACACTTATAGTAATGAAAATTTTATTCGTCTTACATTATCACGAACACAACTAACTTAAAATGCTCTACACGACTTAAGACTGATTTTATTGTGATTATTATTAAACTCAGTTTAATATTAGTACCGACAATACCACGATGGCGTAAAACTATATTTTAATATTTTATAAAGTACCGGTTAAATAAAGTATCGCTAACATCAATATATATATATATATATACTATAAATATTTATAAATTGTTAGAAGTTTTAAATAGATATTTTAAGAAATACATAGTTACGTTTAGTTTAAATAAAAGAAAAACTTACACAAAATTAAATAGAATAAAATCCTTTTGTTAAAACACAAACACATTCACAAAAAAAAATATTTTTAGTAATAATACTAAAATTCGTATAAATGTAAGAAGACGTCTGAACAATTCTGTTTATAGGAACACAATGAACGTGCGACGCTTGCAAGCTTCTTGTTTACTATCACAAACAACTAGTTCATAGGAAAATGCTTTTTATGGTGACGCTCATTAAAGATTAATTTTCTGTTGCTTTGTAACTGTTACGCTTATGGATGTACTCAGAATTTATATTTTATATACATATATATAAATACATAGATATATAAGTATGTTTATTTAATTATAAATTATTTCCAGTGCTTAATATACCCTTAGGTATACAATAGGATGACAATGCCCCTATACAACAGCTATTCTTCTACATCATAGTAGATTTATTATATATTATTATGACATTAGTATGTAAGAAGGCAATGCCAGTATAAAACAGCTAAATAAAGTTGATAATTATTAAATTAATAAATTTATTTCATTTATATTTGTATTTGTATTGATGAGTAAAAAACGCTCTATTGGAGCCCAATTACTAAAAGTAAATAAATATTTTAAAAACAAAATTACATATTATATCTATTGTTGAAATGAACAAAGCGCTATTACAGTTGCTGCATATTATTTAACTGTTTATATGTTTGTATATTTTGTTGTATAGTCCAAGTATATTCTAATAAAAACCTATGGATGATGTAAAAGAATAAAGAATAAATATTAGCATTGGCTTCAAACAAAATGAACATATTAAACCGAAAATCAAAATAAATATTTTGACATCGAACTACATGACTACATGGCGAAAATGAAGGCGACTTGTAATTATACGCTGAAAAAAAATTTGCACAAAAATACTTACATGTGGTAGGAAAATACCTGTAATATTATGTTAGGTATTAATATTTAATTTTAGTAAATTGAAAGTGTGTATAAGTGACCTTTTCGTGATCGTGTCTATATTCGGCTGTAGGTACATGCGTGTATGTATTTTTACGTAATAAGAATATGAGTGTCAAATTGATTGTTATTTTTTATTGTAAAACGTTATATACAAGAATGAAAAATCAACATATACCCCTTTCTATCATATTGATAACAATAATATAATCCGAAGCCATTATAGAATCTGACGATGAGCAAGCGCACGCCTTTAGTGCCTATGCTAATAAACGATTTTCATTTCATTTCAATATTTATATTTATCGATATAAATCAAAATAAAAGCAGTATTTCTGAATAATATTCAAGGCTAAAAATCATGGTTTTCCAGTTAATAAACTAACATTATTGTATTTTATTTATAACAGCTACTGCCATCTTCTTGTTACCAATATATGAAATTAAAATCGTTTATTGGCATAGGCACTAAAAGCGTGCGCTTGCTCATCGTCAAACTCTATAATGGCGTCGGAAAGGCGTATGACGAGAGAAGACCACAAGAAACTCGTCAATCATTGCTTGTATAAATTGTGATTAAATTTTAAAAAATCGATTACTATTAATTAAAATGAATAAATAAATTATTACACATATAAGACTTAAATAACAGAAATAGCCAATCATTTTAATCTCAGCGGAAAGTTTTAAGTTTCTCCTTATAATTTTGTCAATGTATCTTTTATTTATCTGTTTTTTTTATCAAGGCACAGATGTAAGGTAAGAGTTATTTGTAAATAGAGCCCTTTCAATTTAAATAAACATCGAACTAAGTCAGCGATTAACAAAGGGATCTAATTTGTTACGTGAAGGTATGCATTCAGAACTGATCTGATAAAAGTAAGAGTTTAAAATACTTTCTTCGTTCATTAATCTATAATATAAGTTAAACGCGTTTAATAATGACTTTTGTTTTAATGAAATGTTTAATTATCTCTAAGTTAATTATAATTAGAAATAAATTCAATGCAATGATTTATTAATACTTGTGTTATAATTTATTTTATGTTTAACAGGTATACTCCATTAATTACTTATGGTTTAAGATTTCTACAAATTTTTTTAAATTAAAATAGATTTTAAATCAAAGGAAGATATAATAAAAAACATAAATAGTTAGGTTATCATATTCCAATACAGCTAGCATCTTAGTAGCTAGACGTTAAAAAGGTTGGAAAATTAGATAAAATTAATGTATACAGTTCGCGCTAATTTTTTTTTTATTATTATTTGTATTTATATACCAGCCCCACTCCTCGCTTCCAACCATTACTTTTAATTCAAAATTCAAAAACTATAATAGCCTTTATACTCGTATGTCTGACTTGTAATCAAACCTTTTCATCATAAATGCATTTTGTCTTAATTTTATTATAAAAAATACACTTCACTTAATTTATTATAGACGCTAATTATTAATATACGATTTTAAAAAGCGCACACAATTATTTAATATATTTTAAACTATTAGTAATATTACAAAAACAAAAGGGATGTGATTCAAAGATTTCGAAGTAAAACAACTTGGTTGAAAAGAATATGAATATTTTAAAGTAATACGTAGACAAAATGTTAGGAAGCTGGTTTTTATAAATAGGCAAAAGCCATGGGCGTAGCCAAGGTGGGCACTTGCTCCACCCTGGCTCTGACTTGTAAGGTACATAATCAATCCTAAAAAAACTTAATTATCTAGGTACTAACTACAATACTTAATATCTGTAAGAAAGTTCACACTTGACAGTAGGCAGTCAACACAAAAAACATTAACCGGGGTAAGACCTTGGGTATAGTTTGCTAGTTACTTGTTATTTTAGACTGCTGCCCCACCCTGAGCCTATGGCTGGCTACGCTCATGACAAAAGCTACACTATAAACTTTATCATAATAATAATAAAAAAGAAAAAATATGAGATGATATATTAATTGAAACATTTTGCAGAGTTCGTTTTAAATCACAAATAACACAAAATACAATTACATAACAAACATAAAACTAATAAAGAAGCATGATAACGCATATTATTGTAATATTGTTCAACACAATCAAATCTCTGTAATTAACTGTTCCATAATAATTAAAGTTAATGAATACGTAATAAAATCTCTCGATTCATTTGTTATGTATTCTTGTAAGCTATTGTCGAGACTATGGGAATCTTTCGTAGACCGTCTGCAGTCGAAAACTTAATTGTTGCCTGAGAAAGGCATGTAAATTGACCAATTTGTTTAAAATGTATGGTAGTTAAAAATATATTAACATTTCGAATTCATTTAATTTATTATGTAAGTGTTAGTATAGGTGTCAATTTTATTGTTTTCTTAAATGGTTCTGTTAGTATAATTTGTATTTTTGTGTTTGTGTATAAAATCACGTAGAAACAATACTTTTATTTATTAAATAGTGTTTGGTTTTCAATTTTTTTTTATTACGGCTAGCAATTAGGCTTTAGACCTATATTAATAAAAAAAAAATAGGTAATTTCCCAATAACAGATAACTATAATATGCATTTTAGACAAAAATTCTTGTATAATTCATAATCGAATAAATAAAATAAAATAGGCAAAAAATAATTGAAATTAAAAAAAAAGCTTCCAATCATCGAATTAAATATACTAGAGATGCTATGTTAAACGAAATAGCGCTCCTACCGCGGTCTTTAAGATAGAAAACAAGAATTGAGAAACGAATTTCGTAAATGTCATAAGTTTTTTTCTATACGAACAATATCGGTAAAAAGTCAAGAGGCCGTTCGCGGCCTGCTCCGAAGTCACCCCACTAAAAAAAAATTGAAAATAAAATTAAAATATGGAACTTGAGCAATAAATTATGTAACATATGTTACTATCGGTAAAATGTGGAACTAAAAATGAACTACATAAATGTTATTTTAATAAATATTTACATTGCATTTATATAAAAGCCAATAAAACAGGGATTACTTTTACACATAAAAGAGCGCGTAAACCACACTAGTCCGTTTTTTATTAGTACATTCAAGTACAATTTGTTCTAGAATATTTAACTCGATGGTTACGTCCTCCCTCTATATATATTCCTTCAAGTAAGATATTAGAACAGTTTTTAACTAAACAACTGAATAAATGCACGTATCAGAATTTCACATAATACAAATTTGTAAAATTACCTGGAACATACGTCTGGGTCTAGATTTATGAGTGTAATTTCAACTTTCTTTCGGACCATTGTTTGTTAATTTTGATCTTGTGGCATGTTGTGGCTCAATTCTGCTTCTATATAGTTTAAAATACGGTATATATTACAATTTATATTTGTTTTTGCCTGTATATTTAGTTTTGAAGATATTGCAGATTTTATCAATAATTTATGTGTTGTTTCTATATATTCCTAGTTCAAATATAAGGTACTTTTTTAAGAAGTATTTAATATATCTTTAGCGATTCTATAGAGTGCCAGTGTTTAAAACGAAGGTTTATTATATGTATAATTGTATATTATTATGACATTAGTATGTAAGTGGACAATGCTAGTATACAGCAATTAAATCAAATTATAATTACTAAATTAATAAATTTATTTATTTTGATGAGTAAAAGCGCTCTATTGGAGCTCAATTACTAAAAGTAAATATTTAAATAATAAGTAATTATGCAGAAAATACAACAGTTAAATTTAATGTATTTTTAGTCGTTCTGTTTTAAGCATCTAATAAAAAACATCAAAATAAGTATGTTATTAATCAATGTTTGTTCTTTTAAAACTACTGTGATACAATTTTGAAGTAATATTCTTGTAGACGCGTCACGATGATGCGTTTTTTTCAAAATATGCCGTAAAGAAACTATTATTTTAGCATTCTAACACTAGTTATTTATGTTTGAATTTTAAATTGAATCGAAATTACGCAGCGATTTTTCCACATTTGCATATTTGCTTATATTTATACATATTTTGCATTGCGTAATTAGAATAATTATTAACTTTAGAAATGCTACACTCACTCAAATCGCATTTCCATGGAATCAATTAACCTATCTCATTAAAATAATTTACGTTTGCAATTATGAATAATTATCGTTATAGAAATTCTAGCTTACATTAACATATTTACGTATTTATTGCTTTATACTGATTAGTTTTACATATAAATATAAAAGCTAATAAGATTATAAAGTACATCAAATCGATAAGAATCCTTTTAATTGCAAAAATTTAGATTTGTAACAATTTGTTTCAAATTTATCCAAAATTATGGAAGCGCCATCTAGTGATAATATGAAGAACTTCCTACAAAACATGACGCTTTTGATTTAGTTCCTGTATAAACAAGTAGATGGCGCTGCAAAGATAGTACTTTTGAAATTGTGAATATTTTGTTCTTAGAATTATTGACTTTTATATTAAACTTTAGTAATAGTTCCTAAGAAATTATTTGGTTATTACATACAAGTTCTATTAATAGAATTAATAACGTACTAAGCACTTAATTTAATGATTTAGTACAATTTATTATAATAACATAAAGTTACAAAAAACCACACTCTTTATAAAACATCATGCGCGGAAATATTTCATAAAAATCTTCCAATAAATCCTCAATCTTTCATACATTTATAAGGAAAACCAAATAGTGACAGGTTTTCTTTCAATTCGTCATGTAAAAACGCGCGTGCCCAATCTTTGTCTGACATCTTTTCTTATTCAATATTCCTAATACGCCTTGGTTATTCGACCCAAATTTAGAGTTAGAGTGTTCTTATGTCCCAATTCATATGTGATCAATTTATGAATTTATGAAGTAATTATAAAAATGGAACGTTATTTTTAGCAGTAGCAGTTTATGCCTACAACTGCCAACTGTTAAACTAATATTTCTACGCAAAGAATATTACTACGCCTTCACTATAATACGTACGTTGATAGAACTAGATCCTGTCGTTCACGCGTTTCACTTGTTATTATCTTTATCACTATTACTTCAGATATTTCTTTTATTTTTTTATTATTATTATAATGCATATTTGTATTATTATTTTTTTTCTTATATACTTGTATATATGGTGATTTTCTTTGCATTTTATTTTGCATCTAGTCCTCTTCTCTATTGCAACATCTCTGTTGGTAATAAAGGTTAACCGGAAGACAATGTCAAAGGTATTAAGTTACCTATTGTAAGAAGTGCAAATAAGTTATTAATAAAAAAATATTAAGCTATAATCTTAATAGATTAAACGTAAAACTTGTGAGTAATTGCATCCATTTTGTACAGCAGGTGCATAGATGTAATTACTGAGAACAGCTTCATTTGTCAACTCAGAGAGATTAAATTGAACACCGGCGGCGGCCATCACTAAAGATAATGTTCATAGCTCTCAGCTTTGCACTTGATTGCGATTTCAATTCATTACCTTCGCTTATGCAATTTTATGCAATAATATTATTTAAAATGAATTCATATTATTTGAAATGTTAACTGAAAAACGTAAACTAAGAATACGTGTTAGGTAATTTTTATCAAGGAATTTAATGATGATTTGAAGTTTGACCTTGAATCATGTTAAGATGATTTCAAGGACAATTTTTTTTAAATAAAAAGTAGTTCTTGACATCAGCAGTGTTGGAACTTCGATTGTTCTTTCCAGCGTTTCAGTACCAGAAGATGGAATAAAAGATCTTTTAGCTACTGCATTTGTTTTTATTAATACTTCAATTTTAATAGATATGACAATAGTCTTTTAATAGAATAGTCTATAACAGTATACTAATATAAATTATAAACAATCCACAACAAGCAGTTGAAATGAGGTTTTTGACATTGAAATATGCTTTGAGGTCTGAGGGCCTTCGTGATACTTCGTGATTCGGGACCAACGTTATTCGAAATACAATGAAACAATATAACAAACAAACATAACAAATGAGATATAAATAAATTCCCAACTTAAAATTACATTACATCAAAGTTTGATTAATTAATACAGAAAGACAATCAATTAGGATATTCAATTAATGCAGTTCAAAATCCAATTTGCTTGGATTTTGGAAGGGACCCCAGTTTACGTTAAGACTGTTGTTTCGCAGTTCCAATTAACTAAATCCTACATCTTAAGACTTTAATAATAATTATTATAATCGATAGATATTATTTATATTAAGTATTAGTATGGATTTGTGCTTAGGTACCTACTAGTTTTGCTTACATTAATTGTATTAAATTTTAACCCAGAATTATATTCTATATATACTATAAATTCTTGTGATTTTTTCTCAACATACGCCTTTCCAAAATCTCGTATCTCTAAAGGCCCTAGGCGAAATAAAGATTAATGAATTCAGTTATTTACTTAAACGCTATACAATGTAATTTCGCTTTTTCATATGCTTTGGCTTATATACTTGTTTAGTAACTGAATACTATCGTATTAATGTTTCTAATAAAACAAGAAATCAATACATACTCACAAAATTATTTTTTATTTTAAGCAGTTTTTTTTGAACTAAATTTTAATGGCGCTAATAGATATAGATATAGATATAGAATAAGACTATACAAACAGCGAAACGTTCATATGGTCCTTTCGACAAATTCAAAGTGTAGGTATTTACATAGATTTGTTGAGCAAATATTATTTGGAGTTCATAGCCCAGTAAAATGTCGCCAAGTCTTATTAACATGGTAGGATCTACAAAATTTTACAAGAGAACAATTTAATCTTGTTATTGTGCATAATTTGTAAAGATTATTCATTGATATGTTGAGTATTTCAGAAGCCATTAAAAAGTGTCAAATTTTTCATGATATGGGGAATTATATTTTGAAGCTATTTCAACAAAAAAAGCCGATTACTGCCAAAATTCCAGTTGTGACTATGTTATTAACAGAATCATTAAACTTACAGAACCAACAAAAGGAAATGACAGATCTTAACAAGAACTCGTTGAAACATATTTTGAGATAAAGGCATCCGTTCCAACCAACCCTACTTGTAGTCGTACATACATTGGGTGTAAAACCTCGTACGTGATAATACTTCATGGCTGTCACTCGCAAATCGTTTGCTAAACAATTTTGTTGTTTAAATATTGACTATAGCGTCCTTTAGGTTTTGTTTTAAGCGTACCATTAGTTGTGACCCAATTAGTTGTTTTGTGTCCAAAAAAAAACTCAATAATTATGAGTTTACTTTTGATATTTGTGACTATTATGCGACTGTAACCGTTGTCCGACGCCTAACTAATAGGTCACACTGAGTTCTTCAGAAAAAAAAATTAATATCAAACTTTGTAACAAATATATATATATTATTCCTAAACTTACAGGTTCTGAATAAAATAAAGTTAGTACTATATAGAAGAGAATGACATGTCCGTATCTACCGAAAAATCCACCATCAATAAAGTAAAATAAAAGAAAAGTATTTTATTACCAAACAGAAAGTGCAGTGAAGTGTACAAGCCAATATACTGACATCTACCAATTAGGGCTGCCATTCATTCGAGTTCCTCGGACATTATCACTATAAACAAAACATCAATATATACTGCAAAAAAAAGAAAAAAAAAACAATTGAATAATTTAATAACAAATGAATATTTACATTCCGTATTGTTGTTTAATACCGACATGTCGTTTAATAAAAAACAAGACATTTTTATTTCATTACTTCAGTTGTTTTTTTTAAATTAAGTTTAATCGCCTCTGAGTTCATAATTATATCGTTTATTTTTTTAATGTGGAACCTCGCATAACGAGTAATTCGCATAACGAGAGACGTGGATAGGGGAATCCCCGAATTGTGCGATAGAACTTTCTGTGCTACTGAGATTTCATTTAACTAATGTTTCGCATTACGAGTAAGACTCCGGAACGAATTATGCTCGTCAAGCGAGGTTCGACTGTATACAAAATATATTTTTCTTCTTTATTTTTCTTAAACTCCATAATGAATGACAGCTTTAACAGTGAGCGAGTTCCACGGAGTCACCCATTTCATTCCTACTGACATTATCTGTGTATTGAACATTGTTTTTTCTTTGGCACGTGATACCGAATAGGTTTATGGATTTATCTGAGAATATATTTATCTTTTTTTCCAGAATGTATAATTAAATTATTACATGGAAGTTTTTCTTTTAGGCTTTTTATTAGTTAGTGTTATAATTCTTTTTATATTCTCTTCTTTATTTGTTACTTATAATAGTTAGACCATATAAATCTTGATATATACAGTAAATAAGGATTATACGCGCATTATATTTTAAAAAATATTAAACACATAGATATTTAATATATTAGTACTGAAGATATCAGTATAAACACCGAAATTACAAAAGCAAAATATATACAATATAATATGCTATTTTTCAATGAAATTTACCCGTGTCATTACACTGCAACCGATCGTAACTTACGTTTAAAATAATTAATACGCAATCACCTGTATTTAAAAAAAAACATATGAACCCTTATAGCCTAAATTGTAACAAAGCTAAACTTTGTATTTAAATAACTCTATAATAACAGGATAAATGTATTATTATATTTAAAACAATTTTGTGATTATTATATGGGAAACTGATGTTTGTAATAATAATACAGTACTTGTAGTAATAATACAGATCAGCGCTTCCCAAAGTTGTCTTGGATCAGTCCCATCTAACAAAAAAAATCTAATCTTGAGACCCACCATGTCTTAAAAAATGGGAGTATGAATATGGGTAACACCCAGATTCCTGTTACATTATTTTCATTTTAGGTCCATTCAACCCGTAGTTTGGGAATTACTGATACAGATAATAAAATACATTTTTTTAAATCCATGCGTAGATTGATTGATATGTGACCGCTAATGTGAAAGTGCGTGTATGCAGATTTGACGTTAACTCCTCTCGTTCAACAAACAATTTAAAATCGATACCAACATAATGGAGCTCCGAAATCGTTAGCCCAACTTCAGTACTAACCATTATAAATTTACATTAATATCATAAAGGGATGATATGAAATAGCAATCTAGTCACCCCAAATGAGTCTGTCCGTCATAAAGCCACGGACTCAGATGCTATTCGATGTTCCAGCCGTGTTCCCTCTCGAATAATCGATACCCGACGTCTGGTCACCCCCTCCTTCATCTGCCCCGCGCAGGTACACTCAACCCCTCGGATTTAAGCTGAGTTTTCGATATTACTTTTGCGACTGAATTTGCAACTGATTGAAATGGAACTTGAGTATTAGGGCACCAATGACGATTTCTTCTGGTATTCTTCTCGCCATACGCCTTTCCAAAGTCACGGTAGAGTCTAACGATGACCAAGTGCACGCCTTTAGTGCCTATGCTAATAAACGATTTTCATTTCATTTAAATGAAACAATAAATTACAAAATCATAAAATATCAATCTTGATATCACGCTTTAAAAAAATATTTTTAATTATATACATATAGGCAGATAAACTTAATTAACGATTATACATACAAGCTTCCCTGCTTTGATTGTATCTTAGCGATCACTTAATTTCACTTTATACTTTAACTAACGCATTTAATTTAATTATTTTAACGTGACGTAGCCATCGTTGATAGAAAACAAGATAGTCTTAGTAGTATTTTGTATAACTTAAATTATGTAATTTCTTGATTAAATGTGCCAATCTAAATTTTTATGGTATAATTTTTGGTTCCTACCAGTATAAAGTTTAAAAACTTAAAGATATTCTTTAAATCGTCCTAATAAAAAAATCAACTATTATTTTTGTCGCATTATCACAATATACATCTTAAACAAACAGATGTGCGACAGGATTAACATGCATCTAAAGCCGCTTGAATCTATGAACTTGTTGAAGCTCACTACATGTTGCACTTTATTACAACATTACATACGAATAATTACGAGTACATTCCAATTTTTCGTATGAACTATCAAACGTTTATCGATACAAAATAAGCAATGAAAAGCATTGGAAGTAATAAATAACTAACCTTAAAGTTGAGTAAATTTTTGTAGTGTTAACGACAAAAGACCACGGAGCCTGACTTCTCAGAGTTACACACTACTTTTATTTATAACATAGTTGAATACCCTTGCTTTGCTATTTAATTTACTTTCTTTAAATTAAACTTAACCCCGAAGTAATGTCTCGAGCTGAGAGTAATGACACTCAAGTCCGTTTTTCATTTGATTATTGATTTATTAGTTTGAAAAGAGTCCGCTCTTTAAATTTAAACGGTGTATATTCGCTGTAGTAATTGTGATAGCAAGCGGATCGCGACCACATGGCATGGCCACCATCGTGAATGAATTTCATCCAAACCTTTATCTTTAAAATAAATACTTAAGAATTACAAGTAAGCAGTCGAATAGATAAAAATAAAGGGTGAAAGGTATGTCAGTAAAGTTTCCCCTTACGTGCTGTAAAACTACCCTCTCTAGTCGCTGGGGAGGTACTATAAGAGTTTCACCAAAGACTAGTTAGGCTTTCAAAAGTTTTAAGCCTCATGCATGAAGCCGAACAAATTTTCAAACAGTCTCATAAGGATATGGGAATCTACATTAAATTTACTTGTATGTAGATATAATTTCTCCGTGCCTATTATATTATAACATAGGTAACAATTTAAGATTCTTTCTGCGGCTGTTTTACGCAATTGTTTTAGTTTGACATTTTGATAGTTTTGCAGCTATCGTGGTCACAATCAGTTAAAAAAAAAGATATTATCTTTCCAGACAATCGACATTTAAATCTATAATCAACATGTATGTATACATATATACGTTGGTGAAAACCGAGTGAAAATTCCTTCAGTAACTAATTTTAATTTTAGAATGTATATAGCTTACTTTGAAAACTTTGCAGCTATCGTGTTTGTAGCATGCTGTAGTTTTAAAAAGTCGTATTAAAGTAGCTAAACACTATAGTAAGCCACCAGACATTTGAATTAGATAAATTAAGTTCGGAAAATACTTTAGTATGTAATTTCAAAGATTAGAGCAACCATTCTCAAAGTGTGCTCCGTGGAGCCCCAGGGCGAAAATACTGGAAAAATACTTACTAAAGGGAGATTATAAGGATACATCTAAAACCACATAAAATTTATATAATTTTGTATATAAATATTACGTAATATTACATTGCAATATGATTATTAATACATATAAATCAGTTTTTTTTAAATTATTTTAGGGCTTTTTTCTTTCGCCAAAAAAGTTTGAGAACCGCTGGATTTGAGAATATGAACAGACTTGGTGGGTATTTTTTAAATACTAATAGAATGTAAATATAATATTAATAATTTGACTGCTATAAAACAAAACAAATTTTTTTGTTTCGGGTAATCTTTTCTTTAATATATGTCGTATCTGTTAGTTAGTTGATCTTGGAGCATACGACGCATCCGGCGTTCTTTACGACCTATTTGCAATGAAGGAGTTTTACTACCCCTCCCGCTATCCGAAATTTTCGGGCTATTTCAGTATTTTTATTTTACCTGCCACATTTTTCGGAGCACCTGCTGTTGATGATGTAGTCAAGTTTCAGTGATGTGTTATCAGTGAGTTAGATCAATTGAGTTACATAAAACATTACACTATATTATTATTTACTAAGCACGTGTTTCTTTAAAAGATAAATCAAATGAAGTCTACGATTACTTTGAAGTGTCTTTGATAAGTTATTATATTAAAAAAAAACTGCTGTTAAAAACACCCTTCAATAGATTGCAAACAAAACAGTTACATTGATATCGCCTATGAGTTTTGTGAAATACGAGTACTTACACTTCAACAACTCTATCACGAAACCAACACAACTTTATAATGTTGAATTTTTTTTCTGAGTTAGATCAAAAGAGTTAGTTCAGTTGGCAGGCAGTTAAAAATGAAGATCTTTGTAGTCACTATTAAATGCGTCTGGGGTTGAAACGTGTTTATGTTCGTGAATGTATATTTTTTTATTGGTTTTCCGTTTCATAAGCAAATTGCCACGGACTGTTTATTGTTATCCATTTTCTTTATCGTAATATTATAAAAGAAAGCTGATAGAATAAGGAAGATAAACATTTTTGCATTTTAAAAACTAGAAACATATAAAGTTCGAGACTGCATTATAACATATACGAAGTTTTTTTTTAAATCCGAAGTAACCCGAGACAATCGATCGTAGAAACAAAGCTATTGAAATAAACCTCCGAGTCCACAATTTTATGAAATAATAACCTCTTTAATACAATTCCTTTGAAAGGTAATATTTCCAATAAAACCTCCCTTTGCCGGGTGAATGATCAAGATTGTCCCGGGAAATATTATTTACCCCTTTATATTAATAATAGAAAAGGAAATAGCTACTTTATTTCTTTGAATGTTTAATATTTAGTTAATATTATATCGTGAGTGAGCAGGTCAAAACATAACCTCATTAAAACATGGTTAATAAAGACTTTTAGATTAACACAAAGATTGGGATTTATGATATCAATTACTAATAATAATAATAAAATTCTTTATTTGTAAGAGTTTCACAAATCGGTGAACTTAATGCCTAAAGGCATTTTCTACCAGCTAACCCGTCTTGAGAGATAATCGAAGAAAGAAAATAATTCCTGGGTCCCACGTGACAGGCAATGCCTAGTGTGGGACCATCGAAAACTATATATTAATTATTATTATTAATAATAATAATAATCGTTTATTTTTTAAAATAACTATTACAAATTAGTTGCCTTGGCGCCAAAAACCAGTGCCGGTTTGTCTCGGCGCTGCACATTCGTCTCACATTTCTAAATACTAGGCACTCAATTACAATATGACTTAAATTAATATAAACTATTAAAAAAAAAAAAACAAAAAAAAATATATATATTTTGACTTTACAGTTACGGGTAGGTTCGAGTAGCCGCCATGTGTTTGGTTTTATTTGTTCACTTTTATATACAGGTTGTTTCAAAGATTTTCCATGAAATAGTTTTTTAATTTATTTTTGTGATTTTCAATATTCAAAGACTGAATATTATTCTTAAATAAATAAAAATATATACATAGATGAAGTTACAGATGGTGTATGAATATTAATACTATACAGTAAACATAATTAATCTTAGATCTACATACATACATAGATACATATTGTAACTACCAAAAAAAATTTTTCAGTCAGGAGTCACATCCACTATGTCAGCTTGTTAAGTATTTTAAGTATCTTTAACACTAGGTTTACGGACGTTTTCTATATACCTACTTCTACTAAAAAGTGTCAATTTGACGCATATCGTAGAGATAGGTATACCATATAGACAAGTTCAGTAATTCAACACTTAAAGAAAATAGACTTCAATTTATATTTCCCTCGATCAATGAATAAAAATCATAAATGCGTCAAATTGACGCGTCCCGTAAACCTAGTGTTAAATACAAATTCGTTTCGTATCAAGTTTGAGTCGTTATCAATCAATAATGGCAACTACTGACCGCACTCTCCGTTCTGCCTCTAATCTCATTCTTAGTACCCCTTCACATTCTTCTACTCTTTACTCTAAATCCTTCACTTTAAAAGCTGTCTCCTTGTGGAATAATTTACCATCTAACATTCGCAATGCTCCTTCTCTTCCCATCTTTAAAAAATCTTTAAAAGAATATTATCTCACTTCCTAGTATTTATGTATATGTCATTATTATCTTATGTATGTATCTATGTAACATGGTATGTATTGTGTGTAGTTCATATGTTTATCTATATTGTGTATCTATTTATAACTCCTGCTATTTCTCTTCTGTATTGCTCCACATCTAAAAGTTGGTTGCTGGAAGAGATCGCTTCTTAGCGATAAGGCCGCCATCTCTTTACTCACTTACTTGTATTATTTTTTCTGTATTATTAAGCAATAAATAAATAAATAAATAAACTACTGTCACAAATAAATGTTCGTAGATAGCTACCGAGAATAGTAGTTTATCTGTTGACTTCAGTCGTAGTGTAACTCCTAGTTGGTCATCGTGTCTTGGACAAGCATCTCTGGTATTTTGCAATATGTTCCTAACGTCAATACACTACGCATGCAACACTAGTACCTACTGAATTTGAATGTAAAAAGTGATGCATAGTATGTAAATAGCTATTAAGATGATAAAGTAAGTAGAAGGCAAAGCTTTTTACTTTAATAGCGAGAGAGATTTCTTTTAATCCAGCCACCCCGTCTTGTTAAATTACTAACATCAATCGTGTGCGCGTGCCGACTGTACTTTTATACATTTTACTAATTTACTTTTGCTGGCTGTATCTTTTTCTTTTAGATTTTTAATAATGAATATATACTTATGCTGATTACTGTCATGAGTACAGATTTATATCTTTTTTTTATATTAACCTGATTTATGTTAGAATATGGTCCATAAGACAAGACCACAGAAACAAATGAATGCATATTCCAGATTCACACACTCCCCTGGTTATATTATTTTATTAATATATAAAGCCTACCTACAAAATTATATTATGACTACATATTATAAAAAGGACTAATATTATACAAACTAAATGAAATTTTAATTATAGGACAGGACGGCATGCTCAAGATGGTAAAGTGATTTATATTTTTATATATATTTATATTTATTTTAAATATTTAGTGATAGATAATACTTCTAATAAAATTACAAAAATATATAGTTTAGATGTTACACAATAATGAAAATAATATAAAAAATAAGAACCAAATTGATATAAGGAAGAGAAAAAAACACACACACACACACACACACACACACACACACACACAAAAATAAAAAACAAAATTAAAACTACTTGATATATTTCCAAACTGAGACCTAAACAATTTAATTATATTAAATTATAATTACATAATAATACAATTAGTATTGTATATTTGTATTTATTTAGCAATAACATCTTGATAACATTAAAAAATTGGACTTGATTCGAATAAGTTCCAATTTCTGAGCAAGAAACTCGCTCTTAGGTTATCACTGAACTTGATTTAATTAATTTAAAAAAATACATTTTACGACTTACTATGGCGTTTATTTAGTTATGTTAATTCGATGCTTTGGAAGTTTTAGAGTCAATGTCAAAAGTTTCTTTGTAATCAAAAGTGTAGAATATCTGAAAAGCTTGCAAAATATTGAATTAAAACTATCAAATTAACTGCATTAGTAATAGGCAAAAGGCTTCATAAGGCTTTTACTTTAACAGAAAATACTTTTGAAAAGCATGATACAGAAAAATAAATAAAAACATTTTCGTTTAGGCTACTAGATTTTCAGTTGCAAAATACTGCATAGAAACTCGTAAAACCTTTGAAAATTCCTCCCAAAAAAGTGTTTAAAATTAAAAACAAAAACGAATTGAAAGAGGCCTATAAAAGTCCATCGCATTGTTGGTTTCCAGGATTGAATTTTCAGTTTTATTTTTTAGTACCAAAATTATAGTTTGGGAGACGTCACCATTTGTAGTTTTTATTATTAATTAAATTATCAATGTAAAACCCTTGTGTTTATTACAGTATGTTACTTTTTGCAGATCTGCTACACGACGAGTTTCTTGTGATATTCTTCTCGCCGAATTCTTCTTTCCGAAGTCACGGTAGAGTCTAACGATGAACAAGTGCACGCCTTTAGTGCCTATGCTAATAAACGATTTTTATTTCATTTACAACAGAGTAAGATAAGTAACTATATATATATGTATTAAGGAAAGTTTCTTCTTCATTACCGCTGTTTCAAAACGTATAATTTCTTCTTCTTACCATTCATTCTTACCATGTCTTTATATTGGATAGCAGTTTTGGATGCTTGAGGATGCATCTACAGCACTTTCAGGTGTTTAGTTGAAATTTATTTGATAAACATAAATAAATAACAATTCCAACTCATAGCTAAACTGTGTAGTGGTATTAATCAGGAGTTTCATATAGGATCGACGGATACGCCTGAAGCAACGCTGAAATATCTAACTTTCAACATGTACGTAGAGATAAAACAATAGGGGTTGTTTCATCCCCTTTTTTACGTTCCTACCCCTAGCTATGGTATTCTTTAAATCTATTCAAATTCGCGGACGAGCCACTGTCAAAGCAATGTTGTCTTTTTTAAAAGTTGTGTTTTGGAAAATTTTTCAAAAGAAACTTCTCTTAAGCTTAATTATGTTAATTAAGATTTCATAATTTAAACCTTACTTTAAATTGTATGTATTTATTTTACTTATATATTTATGTATTTTATTTATCTAATAATAAAAAAATCTCCTATAACAATTGGTTATCTGGAAGAAATTAAGATCTCCAATTGCTCTAAATTTGTTTCTTATGAATTAATTTGTATTAGCATTATTATTGTTTTTTAAAGCAATAAAGAATTTATTATTATTATTATTATATATGGTATACTTACTTATATACCATGCTCTGAAATCATGAATTAGGAGTATCATTATCTTCTTCTTTTATTAACACTAGGTTTACGGGACGCGTAAATTTGACGAATTTTGACTTTTATCAGAGAATTACCAAAAACAGTTAAATTTTTATTTTATCTCTTTGTATGATTTTTATTCATTGATCGAGGGAAATATATATTGAAGTCTATTTTCTTTAAAAGTGTTGAATTACTGAACTTGTCTATGTGGTATACCCATCTCTACGATATGCGTCAAATTGACGCGTTTTAGTAGAAGTAGGTATATAGAAAACGTCCGTAAACCTAGTGTTAATAGTCTACTGAAGACAATTCTGTCAATGTCGAGTATTCGGGCAACAGCTCAACAAGTAAATATTTACTTTAAATAATATAAATTGATATTTAGCGACCGGCTATCCCGCGTTTTCATCTCTAATTTGACAAAAAAGAAACGAACTTAATCACAACAAAAAATTAATTATCATAATTAAAAAGCATTCTTACGTCCATCCTTTTTAATATTAAAGGAGATTGATTGGTCCGCGAAACTTCATAAAACAAATAACAATGAATGATTACTGGGCTTTAACGGTCTTTTTTATCCGCTTTCCCTCGTCGATTATCTGCTCGGTGGCTCGAAATTTTTAAATGGCAGATTGACTAATGGCTGTTTGTAATATTTTTTCTTTTCTCTCACAATTTTTTATGAAACATTTATGGTGTAACTTTATTACGGGAACCCATTAAGTGGAGTTTGTAAGCGTTGTGTGTTCAAAAAGTTTTTTATTAGCGGTATTTTTATTATATTAAAATAAAGCGCACATCAAGGATCGCGTTGCCATGACAACCACATTCAATATAAAATATTATATAATAATAATTTGCCCTTTTTTCGGAGAATTTATTTCTATAGCGTCTTCATCGTGTACACAATAAGAGCTATCTTTCAAATAAAGGGAATTCAAGAAAATAAAATAAATAAATCTGTATTTAAGTTTTTATAGAGCATATGTAACAGTTTTAATTAATATATTCTTAAATTTACAAAAACATATATTAGTAAAAACGTAACATAATTTTTAAAAAAATATGTTGTACCTTTAATAGTTAGACATATGGTGTTGATGACTTTATTGTAGATATTGATGTCCTCTATCAAACTGTAGTACATCACTTTGCTCTATTGTCAATAATTTCCGCAGCGTACGCAATATAATAATTTTTTTCACACTTTCGGTTACATTATTGAAGTTTTCATACGGATCCCTAACGTTTTTGAAAATATTCTATAGCCTATGTTCATCAGGGATAATGTAGTATTCTAATGGTAAAAGAATTTTTCAAATCGGTTCAGTATTTTCGAGCCTATTCAATACATACAAACAATCAAATATTTCCTCTTTATTATATTAGTATAAAAGACATTACATGCTGTCATCCTGTTTCGGAGTTGCAACATTTCATGGACTTTCTCGTTTCGTCTGTAAACCCATTGTAGAATCTAACGATGAGCAAACACGTGTTTAGTGTCCATGCTAATAAATTATTTTCATTCAATTTTTTAGATTGTAAAAATAGTGTAATTGCAGTCCTTTAAACTCCAAATAAATAAATAATAAAAGTACTATAATAAAATATCATGTTTAAACTGTATACTGAGATTTGAGCTTGTTCTTTGCAAATACTTGTACATACATTTTCCTCCTTCATTCTTTAAGAGTAAAAGGATAATATGAATGATGAATGTTAAGTTAATTGAAGTTTTACTTTTAAACCACCTCACTTCCTCTACATCAAGTAGGTATTTCAAACACGTCAAGTAATAAACTTCTAACTTGGGAACATACTCCGTGAATATAGAGTTAAGACTTATGTATGGGTTAGACCTGGCATTCGACATTTGACGTTCTATTTAAATTTGGTTTCAAGACCTTCCTATTAAATAAATACATTTGAATTAAATATGTTTTAAACTATATCGCGTTAAAATGTACAATAGGCATTTTAGCAAAACATTTACTCACTAATATATATGGGGTTAGACTAAAACGGAACGTAAGTGAGTGAAAGAGACGAAAGAAGAGAAAGACAGAGAAGGGGGAATCGAAGGGAAGACGTGACAGAAGCGATGTGCGCTAAATATTAAAAGTCGTTATTAAACTTGTATCCTTGTTTAATTTGGAACCCACATACACATATATGTAGTACATAAATCCGAATTTGTAGTTCCATTTAAAGCCTATTGTCGGCGCTGTTCAAAAGTTGTCTAATTGTGTAAGTTCTAACAAAAATACAGTCTACATTCTCTCCTTATAACTTCCACCTGGAATCCAGCAATATTTCCTTGGAAGCGAAACGTAATTAATCAAAAAGTTTTTAGAAATTCGCCTCCGCCCCGTGTCAAACTCGCGAAACGTCGCGTCAGGAATGACAAGCTGGGTATGTCGCCACCATTTGCGATATTGTACACACATCGTGTTCCCTACTCTACTTTTCTGCTAATAACAGTGGACTTATCACGAATTTTAGACTGACTTTCGAACCGAGTTCGCTTCAAGCGATTTGTATGGAAATTTGAGCAGCGCCACCGCGTGCGGATTTGGAACTACAATATTTACAATTACAATATATACTTTTTGTTAATTTTCGAACGTCTCGATCTTTCGTTCATTTGATAAATTGCTGGTGCTCGTTAGTCGTTAGTAAAAATTCATGATCCCGATTGCTTACGGATTCGTTTTACTTGACAGCTCGATTCGAAAGCCATACTAAATTCGTAATAAGCCCACAGTATTCAATAATTATTTTTATTTTTGTATTAATTGATTTATCATTTACAAATAATGTTTTGGGTTAAAATGTTTTCAGCAAATATATTCATTCTAGTCTAGTGCAATTTATTGTCCGGGATTAAGAAGCTATGGAAAGAGAAAACAAACAATCAAAACAGACATGAATTTTATTGAGAAAAATTGTGTGCTAAAATAGACTTAAAAATTGTTTCTTGCAACAAATATTATTTTGCGAGAAAAACCCAGTAACGCATTATAATAATCATTAAAATAAGATCGTTTCAAAGGCACCTTGTATGTACACAGTCTTAAGGTACGCAGTGGAAACTGATTGTTACAAAATAAAGGGAACAAAAAGTGTCACTTGTAGAGAGAAAACAACAAAATCATTTATTTTGTCAAATTGAAACGTCAAAAATAAGTAAATGTTCTATTTTTAACTTGAATATTATAATAGAAAGTCCGTAATTTAAATTTAGAATCAAAATTATTATTATTAATGATTGTTATTCAGCGCTTTTGAGCTTGATACTGACAGTCCGAATAATTAAAACAAAAATCAGAAGCGACGAGTTCTGTTCTCGAACTATTATGTTCTATTGGTATATGGTAGGTTCTACAAAACCACAATTTTAAAGGAAAGCGATTTAATATTATTATTGTGCATAGTTTATTTGTGTTGACTAGTTGTTGTAGTGATTATTTAGAAAACAATTGTGAATATGTAAATTTTATTTTTTTAAATGTAGAATCATATTTTAAAGCTATTACAAAAGAAAAACTAAGATACCAAATTGTAAGTTCAGATTATGTTAATAGTATCCGGCGATATACTTATTTCATAAAATAAATAATTGTTGTATCTTTGTCTTGAAACCCATACATACCGTCAGAGGCGGCTCGTCCTAAAGAGCGCTGGTGCAGTGCACTCCCACGAAAATTACAGAACTTATATTACAGCGGCGTAGATATATGTAATATAATATACTATTGTATAGGCATAGTAGAATATAATGAATGTAATGTAAGGATAGTATGTATTATGAAGAAATATAGATTACTTCTGTAATTTTCGTGGGAGTGCACTGCACCAGCGCTCTTTAGGACGAGCCGCCTCTGCATACCGTAGTTTGTGGTTAGAGCCATTTTATTTCTATTTTTTTTTATTTATATAAGAGAGCTCATTACATTAATAAAATTCATAGTAAGTACCTAATAGATTAGATATACGATGACGCGTTTTCTCAAAGGATCTAGTAAAAATATTATACATTTTCTATATATAGCTTTATAAACATAGACATCTTGTAGATACTAGTTGATATATCTTTTTTCATATCAAAGTTACATAAATAAACCACCGAAGTTTCCATTAAATACACAACTCGCAGACACCTGCTTCTTCTGAACCCCCAAAATTTATCTCCAAACAAACTCGACTATCATAAATATGTCTTCAAATAATCCAACAGCTTAAATACACTTAAACCTCACAATTTATATCACGAATCTAAATCCCTAAATATTACATTATGGTGACAATAGGGCGAGCATTTTTTGTTGTCGAAGCTCCCTTTTCAACCCATCCTCGTAGTTGCAGCTGTTAGCATTTCAAGTGTAAAAACAATGGAAAATCATTCATCTATATTTTATAAGAAAATTATAAGCCCTAGAAGCGTGAGTTGGGTTTCAGATATTTGAATTTAGAATTCTAGAGTTATCGAACGGAGCTCAGAATCTAATAGGATTCTGATCTATTGTTGTCTTCGCTATACCAAGATAAGCTTCGTTCAATGAAAAATTCAGAAAGAATATTACCTTTAAAGCCTTAGATACTGAAAATATATTGATACAATTACGTTTTAAACAAGATAACATACAAAATAGCGTATCTTGATCAATTTATAAATCGTAATAAATAGCTACAAAAATTAGTCAAATTTGATCAAGAAAATCGTTATATTGAGGGTCGTTACATTAAGTTATTTATTTATTTAAACACACACAACAAACAGTTAAAAAACCCACACATAAAAGTAACAATTACATTGAAGAGAAATATAAATCTGAAGAAAACTTATACATTAAAACGAATATTATTAACTAACTATTATACTCTGTATAATAAATCTAATACTTTAAATAAAGGAAACATTTTTGTTAAAACAATATAAACATCGTCATAAAATTTTCACAGCCCAAAATGGCGGATTAATTCATGAATGACATAATAATATGTAAATTAACTGGAGTGCTTTGCGTCTGATACTCCCCCACCCAGCGTTGATGTGATATACGCGTAACTAAATTTAACGTTACAAAATCAAAAATTAACGTCACAAACCATAATCTCACTCAATTACAAACATTTACTAGTTACACATATTATATACATTCGATACGGCTTCGATAGCTGCAAAACTTTCAATATAGTATAGTAAAATCACTAACCGAATAATCAGGGTATGTTCTGTCAATCTGGACTCTCGTACGCGGATATCTATCTGTGGGCCGCAATCTTGTGTTCTAATTAACTAAGTAACTCGAAAATAAATAAAAAATCGATGTACGGTTTTAATTCTCAGTGTAGTACCTTTTTTAAATGTAATTAAAATTAAAATTCAGTGGAAACAATAGAAATCATCTCAGTAATCAACTGTCATAATAAATACATTAACATAATGAACAGCTATTATGTTTAATTTATAAAAAGGCCCACCCGTCAACTTATAACACCCTATATATATTTAGCAAGTAACAATGCAAAATATTTTCGCTACTGTCGCGCCACTGTAATATAATTAATTGTGAATTTCTGTCTCACGTCGCGTTCCATCATCCCTGAAACCCCCTCCTTTTCCAACCCCCTAAATGAGGCATGACAAACTTCCAAAGCGTTAGCAAATAGGAATTTGTCGGATAAATTTTGGGGACTCAGCGGTCTGTTATCGATTGACAAGTCGTCAGATATTTAACCTCGTGTCAAACTTGCTTAACATACACATAGAAAGCTAGATAATCATTTCTAGAATATCATTTTATTAGTTGTACCTGCAATATGATAATCCGTTTGTCACATGTCTGAGTGTTCAGTGAGCGCAGGAACATGCTTGAAGTAGTTTAAATCCAGCAGAGAGATTGCAAGTAGGCCTTTTAGTGAGTAGTAACGATGCTGCAGTAATTATAGCAGAAATGTGTCTCCTTGGCTTTATTTCCCATTACCCGAGAACGGGGAGAAATATCGCTCTTTCTCTTCGTTATGAGCTTCAATATTTAGAGGGAATTTTCGTTAGTAAATTATTATACAACATTAAACGGTTATTAATTAATTAAAATAAAGAACAGTTGGGTTTGTTTTAAACATTTTTATTCAACTTTCGAAAGCGTTGCATCTATTGTGTCAGTCATCAATTTAGCCGCTACGATGTCTGCAAACTTTTCATTGCAGCAGATTAAAACTAAGCACTAAGTTTTAAAACTCTTCCAGACCTGACTGTTAGTACTACAGTTGTGAATACAATGTACATAGAAACACCTGTAAACCTTTTAAAGCTCAAGTGTTAGGGCTTAAGGTAAACCCTATACACAACAAAATAACGGACAGGGAGGTAGCTAAGCCTTCCCCATATAGGAGTAGGCAGGCCTCACTTAATTGAAACTAAGTCGGGTTAATCTACGTTTATAGTTATAATTTGACCCACTTCAGTAAAGATAATGTTTTTATCTAAATTTAATATAATATTCTTAGCGAAATAATTAATTGAACAATTACATATTAGTGTAATAAAAATTGACATAAAATAAAACTAGATTAAAAGATTTGATACAACTTAAATTAACGGTTATTTTGAATATTTTAGTTCCACGTTTCGAACTATTATGACTACAGAAGAAACGTACAACAAATAAATAATATATGGTCAATAAGGTCAATGAACGGGTCAAAAATTACAGGTCAAACTAAACAGTTTCCTATTAAGTTTAAGAGAAAATCCGGGTTTTGTCGACAAGCTATTTCAAGTGATTAGGGGAGGGGGTATATCTTTGTTTATTGTAAGGGTAGTTTTACTACCAATTTTTACTGACAATCATTTTTAATTCTACGGGAAAACTGTTTCACAGCGTCTACTAGCCTGCACTAAGCTGTACGTGGGGACTTTATTGCGGTAGTAGCAACGTTTAAGAGCTACAATGCCCGAATAGGTATTGACGTGAAAATCAATTGAAAAATAAAACTGTTGAAAATTTTTTCTTTTATTTTTGAAAATTAATGCCTGCTGTTATTTCACGAACTAGGTTTACAATACTTTATGCTACTTACTATCGCCTGTTAATTTTAATCTATCAGTGTCTATTATCTTCTCCCACGCCTATGATAGGTTTTAATTACATAATTATTAGCTAAGCCACCTACAAGCGCTTCGAATATTCAAAACATGTTTTGGTCTAACTTATTCTATAATTAAAAAAATTAAAAAATGTCGTATTGATTATTGAAAATAAAGACCCCCCGAGTCATATTTTAATTAATTAAATTTTATAGCTATTCTTATAGAACGGAGAAAGTAAAATATAAGGTACGCACTTCATACTTAATTGAGTCAAACAATTTTAATAAAACTTTGCTTTGTTTGAACTCTCTAATTTATAATTTAATATAATTATAAAATTATTTTCGCTTTTTCAATTGTTTATTTTAATAGAATTCAAATTGAGTTTCGAATTATATATAATTTATGATTCTTGGGATAGTACATATCAATCTAACCTGCCTATTTATTTATATAATCTATAATCTATATATATAAAACTCAAAGGTGTTTCGAATTATATATAATTTATGATTCTTGGGATAGTACATATCAATCTAACCTGCCTATTTATTTATATAATTGTTTATATATTCCTACTTATAATAAAACAATTGACTATATCAAACTGTCAATAGCTCCATCTGTCATCTGTCATAAATGGCGGTATTTTCAAACATAACATCTGTATAATGAGAGAAACATCCTGCTAAACAACTACGGTGTACAATCATCTCTTTAAGCCGGCATAGCGAAGGTTAAGAAAGCGTAATAGCTGCGTAAAAATAAATAAATAAAAACCGTAACAGATTTGAAGATTGATAGCGTTTCTGGTGGAAATATTAAGATAAATTAGGATGAAGATGCTGCGTACACTGTCAGATTAATTTATCTTATTTTTGATAGTAAAATAATTATATACGATATAATGTAGGTATATATTTTAACCCTAACTTTTGAAGAAATTAGAATTGTATGACATTGATATGACTTTATTATCTCTTTTTCTTTTATTAATGGCCTCAGATATCTATAAAGGCAATTCTGCCAATGTCGAGTATTCAATAAGAAATTATAAAATTTTAATTCACACGTAAACCCTCATGCCAAAAAAAAACTCCCTACTTTATTATATTGTTTATTCCATAAACAATTATCAGTTTATTATCAATTATATGCCTATATTATTAGAATATTGTGGAATAAATACGTTTATAGTTAGATATACGGTATTAACTAATAAGTTTATATTCAGCGTAAACTAAGTATCGCAACAATTCAGAAGCGTCAAATTCCATACATTTTGAGGGGGTCGATATTATCTAAATTAAACCACAATGTTTGTACGCTATACGCACATATTATAGGCGTAGGTATATACAAATAGACTGAATTCGATAAGGGGCAGACAGAGAATAAATAATTTTCGACGATTTTTTTAAAACTTCACACGTATCGCTGAATCCTATTAAGCTTGTTACTAGGAACTACAAAATCGCAATGTTACAGGAGAGCTATTTATAACTTTCTTTATGACGAATAAAAAAACAAAATTGTTAAAATGTTAGTTCTGACTATATTAATAAGATCCGGCGATATATATGTTTAGAGTAGAGAAATAAAAGTGTAGTTTAAAATGGATTAAAAATATAATTATCACAATGCATTGTGGCGATAAAAAGACAAGATGAAACAAGAAAGATGACACTGACAGACTAAACGTCAAAACCTCAAGTATTTTCGGCCTATAGAATCGACCGCCACAGATGTATAAAGCATTTAATTAATGTTATACGCTCGCAAACGAACATGTTATAAAGATGCATTTCGGACAAGCTTTAACATCAATCTGACGTATTAAATGTTTCGTAGTTAGCTATAGCAGCCATTCTCAAAGTGTGTTCCGCGGAACCCTAGGGCTAAAATACTGCAAAAAATACCTACCAAAGGGAGATTATGAGGTTACATCTAAATATTACGTAATATTACATTGCAATATGATTATTCATAAATACATATAAATCAGTTTTTTTAATAATTATATTAAGGCTTTTTCCTTCGCCAAAAAAGTTTGAGAACCGCTGAGCTATAGTAAATAGCACAGTCTTTTGTTTTTATTAAATATATATAAATATATATATATATATATGGAGCAATAAAAATAATATTAATACCATTTTATTGAAGGAAAACGGTCACACTTCCATAAAGAAAGAAACTTACGTTAATAACAGCTATTCACCTTCAACCATTTGTGGTCGTGTAGAGCATGGATACACCTCGAATGTTTAGCCATAATGGTGCAAGACACGCGATGTTTTCCTCTCATTGGAAAAGATTAATGGATACCTAAAGGCTCTACGTATGCAAAATATATTTTCTGATATTAGTATCCAGGTTAGAAATATAAACGAAAATGATTTTAAAAAGTTCGCATGCGATCGTCTTTTATTTAAGAACGAATAATTGTATTTAAACTACAAATAGTATAATCCAATCTCAATACTATCCATTTTATTTTGGGTCCAGTACGATTTGTAACGTATATTGTTCATATTATATAGAAAGAAAATAACTAATTTATTAGAGTAAATAGATGGACGATACATTATAACAAAATGTAACCGGAATTATAAATACATAAAAAAGCATTGTTTTGTTTCATTTTTGTGGTACGTTCCGTCTTATTTTTGGTATATCATATAAAAAATTGTATTAGCTTGTATAATATTGTACTAACAAGAATAAATTCTGATGAAAGTCTAATAAGATTTAAAAATAGATTATTATTTCAATAATACAATACAGTAAATAATAATATGTATGTATCTTAAAAATAACTAAACAATTGATGTATTATTTTGATTTGATGACGTATTATAGTTGTCTAATCAATTTATTATATTTTTAATATTAGGTCAATGTTAGTAGACATTCGATGGAAGAAAAAGAAAAATATGTAGAAGTCAGTTATTCTTGCTACGTCTCTATAAGGACAGAGTACTAGAGTTTTACTTGGTTACCAAGCTAATTTCAACACTTTACGAGTAATACATTTGAAAGTGATTTTTGAATAATTTTATTTTAAAAATTAAAGTCGATGTTATACAATTCTAAAACTTAACTAAATGTATGTATTGTTATTTAACAGTAGATTTACCAGACCAATCAAAATGACTGGTCTTGCAAGATCAAATTAAAATTCCTACTGCGTGTAACATTTTCTTTAATTCATCTAATCTTCTTTAATCTATAACAGAAGAATTCGTATTGTGAATTTTATATTATTTTATATATAACATATTTGTAACCAAAATATACTTTTTTGGTTTTGGTAGAAATAGGTATATATTTAAGCTGGTAAATCTAGTGTTAATATAACAATTTATGTATTACCTATATTTATTTAGTTATTATTAGAGATGTGCCGATTATGACTTTGGCCGACTAGCCGACTAGCCGATTAGTCGGTTGTAAATAAGCCGATTACAGTTTAGGGGATTCCCGTGACGCTTCGTTTACAGCTGATTCGCTGCAATTTCAGTCACTCCTGACATGTTGACAAATATAAATAACAAAGAAAATTTTTTGAGTTTTACAGCTCACTAGTTTGACGATAGTTTCAAATATCATCACGCAGTATTGCAATTTATGACATTAAATATTATGTTGATTTGTTTTTTTAATTAAGATACTAATTTTGTTTGATAAATGTCATCAATATGTTTTCTTTACAAGGAAATAACACATACATTTTATTCAGAAATAGACACAAAGTAACAAGCTGGATAGTCGGCGCTTTTTACCGACTAGTGGGCGACTAGTCGGAACATCTCTAGTTATTATAGTTTTTCTTATCGTTGCACTCCGAATATAATAATCGCTCACACAGACAATGCTACTATTATAGATGACAATGTCATTAAGTTGGCTTTTAAAATGTATAGTACATTAAGTGCAATAAGGAATTGTATTATTATTATAAAATACATTATAATAATACAGGTATCAAAAATGAAAATTTCCATTCTTGAAAGCGTACAAACAAAAATCTTTTACAAGCAGAGTGAGAAGTTAAGGAAAATACGCAGAGCCTCGATGGGCCTTTTCACAAAGTTGCCTGAATCATAAAATTTTGTAAATTACCCATTTAACCTTTAAGGTTTGACCTTATGGGTATTTAATCATTTAGTCGGGTCTTTAGGTTTTGTATTCACTACGTAAGCGTGTTCTGGTGTTTTTGTTGTTTTTTTTTTATATAGTAGTAATAACGTATTTAAACATATCAAATACGTATTTGACTTTAAAGGTCAAAACTTAACTACCTAAATTGATATTTATCTCGTAAAATATCTCATTTACAGGAAAGCCTGGCCAGTCTCACCTTTTTGGGGCGTGACGTCATTATTTTCTATTTTGTTTTCGGTAGGTTTTTCTTTCGCTCCTTTTTAGATTTCTAGATAAGTTAAAATATAATGGGTTTTAATTAAAAGTTTATATAAATAAAAAATCATATAGAACAGTCTGTATCTTAAAATTAATTCTAAAGCAAACAAAAATACTTCCAGATTTTTTTTCTATTATATTTTTTATTACAATATTATTGCTGTTTAATTTAAGAGTTTGGGAGTTTAAGAGTTTACGGGTTATGCTTAGGTGGATAGCTGACCTAATCAGTAAGAAGTTCGAAATACTTCAAGAGTTTCGTTCATTCACTGTTTATAAATGAAAAAGTTTAACCGTTTACCTCTATTCAATTAAATGTACTAACAAAGATATCGAGAGCATAATGTTATGCTAAGTGCATTGGTCCACTGGACCAATGTTTACAAATATTACTTGATTTTTATAACTACTTATTTTAAGTGTCTTATCTAGTTTACGCATAACTGAATTAACTTTCGCACAGATTTAGTTTGTTATATCAACTCTAGTATAATATTAACAAACTCATTGTTCTTGTCGAGGATATTTAAAGAATGTTAGAACGAAGCAAAAACTTGAGTCAATAGCGGAGGGGAGTTTTAATTAAACAATATATTTATATTAGATAAAGTTCGACGACTTCGCCGAATTTAAAATTATTTGATGGAATATTGAGATTGATTCCGAATTCCGCGCCTACTCCGAAGATCACTTTAACTGGAAAAATCCAATTTTTGTGTGAAATGCATATTTATTAAGAATTATTTTATATTATACAACAAAAATACAATTATCCTAGATAGTAAAAATATATAGCTACCTATACAACATCAAATTCAGTCAAAAATCCTTCTAGTAAGCCAACAGTAAGCCAAGCTCAAACACTAGTTTAACCACGCATTTCCATCACTCATGTAATCATTAATTTTTTTAGAAAGCCTTTTTATTTATTGTCTGCTTTAAACTTGATAAGTAAAAATAACAGTTTATATTATATATATAGGTATATAAATATTACAGTACATTAAATTGAGTTGGAGCGTTCTTCAGTGAAAGTATAAAAACGAGATGAATATTGTAATTGGAAAAAGATTATTGACTTTTCGGGAGCAATTTCCCGAGATATTTGAAGATTTTTATGTCATTTAACGATCATTCTGTTTATTTATATTGTGTAAGAGATTTTCAAATTAGAAGTGTAAATATAAAAATTCAGGCGTTTTGCAATTATTTTTTCTTATACAACCTGCGGTTCTTTGAAGGATTATTTGTGCATGTCTTTTAAATTACTGACAACAAATATGAAAGACTAAGTGCAGCGATTAAAAACCCTTTTGCGTACCTTTTAAATATGTATTTAATTGCAGCTCGCGAAAAATTTCAAATTTTGAAAAATGACTCAGACTATCAAAGAACTTGGTCACCTCTGATGTATGATATGATGCTATATCATTTCATACTGCAATTTAAGTATATTTATATTATCTAATTGACTATACTTACAGCGCTTGATACTAAGCCATTTTTGTCCATGAGAAACCTTCACAATGCTGGCTTAACGACGAATGGTGTACACCAGCGGTTCTCAAACTTTTTTGGCGAAGGAAAAAGCCTTAATATAATTATAAAAAACTGATTTATATGTATTTATGAATAATCATATTGCAATGTAATATTTACTTGGAATATTTAGATGTAACCTTATAATCTCCCTTTGGTAGGTATTTTTTGCAGTATTTTAGCCCTAGGGTTCCGCGGAACACACTTTGAGAATGGCTGGTGTACACTGTACAAAATGGACACAAACTGAGCTAATAATAATTATCAATTTGCTCACACATAGAAAAGCTTGGACATATCCTTATTTTATATTTACTCGTAGCTATATAATAGGATGACAATGCCCCTATACAGCAGCTACTCTTCTACGTCATAGTAGATTTACTATATATTATTATGACATTAGTATGCAAGTATACAAGCTAAATCATATTATATTTGTTTTTATTTTGACGAGTAAAAGCTCTCTATTGGAACCCAATTACTAGAAGTCAATAAATTTAAAAATATATATAACTTTTGTACATGACATTGAAAGTAGTAGATTTGTAGAGTACACTACACGAAAAAAGAATTGTAAAAAAGTATATGTCAGATATGTCAAAATATGTCAATTGTGAAAATATATTACTAAAATGAAAGAACGTCTTTTCTTATGAAAATAATATAATAATAATATAATATGACAATATCCGCTACAGATTTAAAATATATCGAAATAAAACAAAGAATTTATATTATAAATAGATATATTATAAGATAAGATATAGGTACTATATATGTATGTGTATATGTTATGCATCCTTTATAACTCTTCAAAAATCGATGTTTCACGTCTACACTTATTATTAAATTCTCAAAATAATCTACCTTCTTTTGTTTCCCAATTAACCATTTATTAATAGACCATCTGTTAGACCATAACCAATTCGGACTAATCATTTAGGATCTCCCCGTTAACGGTAATTTAATATCGATCGTGTAATAGGATTCTTGGATCATTATCGCCTTCTATATTGGAATTATTGTTAATGATTGTTAGGTTAAATTCCTGCAGCAGTATTCTGTTTATACTAAGAACATGGTGTTGCTGTGTTAACTAGTCCTTATAATAGTAATTATTATTATTATTCTGGTGTATTATAGTTTGGGAAGCAGGATGATCTATACTTTGAGTGTCAATGACAGGAAGACATTGACGACGTAGGTTGGTTTTGGAGAATTGGAATTTAGAAGATAATTGTCAGTTTTAATTTGAATGTGTTTAAAATAAGGAATTTAATTGATTTTGTTTGAAACAGAGGTAATAAAAGGCTTGTCAAAGGGCTGATAAGGGCAGTTGTTGCTGAATTGTTGAGTGAATTGAGGTAGTGGTTTCTCGGTAGGCGAGGAGTCCAGGTGATTCATCAGCTCAGTACGAGCTCGCTGCTTCGGTAGGTGAAGCAGGCACAGGTCAAGCACAAGGATCTACGAGAACGGATCGTTCGTCGTGAACATTGAGTATCACGTCAAAAACAACACTCAAAATAAATACATAATTTATTATGTGTCTCAATAAGAATACTAATTAATTTTATATATTTTGGGTGATTCAAAGGAAATTTCTGTTAAATAATATTTTAACCAATCAGAGCGCAGCTTCACTTATAATTAGTTTTCAATAAAACTCAGATTTCCAATCACGTTATTACATTCAGTTTCAGTGTAAATAAGTAAATGAAACCGCATCGTGCCCGGCTATTGGTTTCGCACTTCGTAATGCAAAGGCTGACTTCCGAATAAAGCTGGTTAATTACTTATAAAAAGAGTTTGTTTTAAACATTGTTGTGTTGTGTCAGTCAAATAATGCAAAAGAGCGGGAAAATAAAAAATTCTTAATCTGACGTGTTGTGAGATAAAAATGCCAAAATAAAAATCCGTTATTTTCTAGCAATTAATTTTGAAATTGTCGCAAGCCTCTGTTCTTTTAACCGCGTACTTCGGAAGTGCACATGAAAGGGTGAGAGGGGTAGAATGCAATTTAAATGCAAATGTGGCACATTCCACTCAATTAACTCAAACGACGTTCGTATACTGAGATTATTGTACTATCATAACTACATAATAAATAATAAACAATTGAAATTGAAAATCCAATGTCATATATAAGCAGTCCTCGTACTTACGGCATGTTAGGTTCTCGAAATAAGCAACGTAAATAGAAACGACGTAAGCCGAGACATGTTTTTTCATATGTTTACATGTAACATCCAAGGGTTAGGTTCAAAGACGCAATAACTCCTTAGTCCAATGGTTGCAACAACGAAGTCGTGTTTGGAGGAACAAAACTTCGCGACAAGTGAATTCTCCTATGCCGGAAATCGAAACAATTGACGTATGCTTTGGGAATAGTGGCAAAAAATTGTTTGACGTAACTCGGAACGACGTATATTGTAATCTTTATTTTCGTAATTATGTATTCAACATTTTAGTAATCATCACTACATTAAATGCAATACGCTCTAGGCTATAGTTCTTTCTTTCGTTTCGTTTAAATATTAGCGTACTTTCTTTCTGATTTTTAATGCCTTACTATTTAACTATTCACATATGACTGAACAAGATTAATGACAAAAGATAAGTCTTAGTTTCCTTTAGAAAAATAAATCCGAATTGTCAAGTAATTAAAATTAAGAAATATTTTCTTTAATTAAAAGATTATAAATCTACGCATTCTATTTTTAAAAAATTGTTTTCTTATGTTAGTAATTTGTAATTGCCTTGAATTTTACTTAAATATGTCGCGTGCGTCACTTCCTCCCCATGTAGCAGTATATCATGTTAAATCCTATTATAATAAAAATTCACTGAGCCAGAACAGTGCTCAAAAGAGCCCTAAAAATTGGGTTAACGCAAATGACAAACTAATTTCATTCAACCGAAATGAATATTCCACGCCTAGATTATGAACGAGACGCGACGAATGAACATTTTGAATTCAACGTTTCCATCATCAAGGCTTTTTTACTCGCACAAAAATACTGGCTCACACACACGGTTTAGTCTTGGTTCTACCGCAAATTTTTGACCTTCAATTTGCCAACTTAAAAAAATTTCGTATTACACATTTTATATTTTTGTTTTAAAATAATCAAAATAAATTGATTTTAATTTTAATATTAAACTCTAATATTCTGCTGAAATTATTATAGTTTGTGATGTAACTAAAGACTATGTAACATTAATGAATTCACTTTTTACGTACCATAATACCATAAGAAATGAAATGAAAATCGTTTATTTAGCATAGGCACTAAAGGCGTGCGCTTGCTTATCGTCAGACTCTATAATGGCTTCGAGAAGACCACAAGAAACTCGCCAATCATAGCCTGTACATAAAATAATTAACAAAAAAACTGAATATTCGTTCACAAAAAAGTAAATAACAATTCCTTAATATAATTAATAATTGTTTTTTATTGGGCTAATATGGGAGCCACAACTGATTAATGTTGTTATACACAAACGAACATAATTCGCACCCCGCATGCAGCAACTAACGATCAGTGTAAATGTAGTATTTTTGGGACAAAAGAAAAGGATATAAGGGAACAACTCTTCTCACACGGTACGGCCGGAAAATCTCAAAATTAGATAAAGTATTTTTATGAACCGACGCTTCGGAAAGCGGTTTTACGGAGATAAAACGAGAAATTTTCTCTAATACGATCCCAGTGAATTGTGAGCATTTGTTACCAGTGTGAAATTTTATACACGAATTGTTACGATATTTTCTGACATGGTGTCGGCGCGGTTTCAGTCTTCCGCTCCCGGATTATGTATGCATATAAGTATAGAAATAATTTCATCTATATACATATACAAACTGTAGCTTAATAAATTTAAATATATTATTATTAATCCTCCGTTGGGCGCTGCCGATCTCACAGGCACAGCAATTATAGGTTCTATGAACTCTTTTAGTTTTTAGTCTGATTTAAAGGGGAAAAAATATTTTTCTATTACTTTTGTATAAAATTTATTTCTAAACATTCCAATAAAAAAGATTTTGATTTTCATCTTAGATTTAATTAGAATAAAATTAATCATCAATTTTCTTAGTTGAGCCCGTCAAGCACACCGCGCCCGATCTAAGGAGTTTTTGAGAGGCGCCCGACGAAGGGTTACAAAGCAACATTTTATTAAATCCATTGTAATAAAATAAATTAATTTTCATTTTTTTTATTTCAGATATTTTAATCGAGTTAGCGTATACGAGATGGAGAATCCCTTTAATCCCTTTTTCCATACATTTCATGCTTCATCGGATTAGGATTTGAATTAGGCTTGTATGAGCAAGTTCTGTATAGAAAATTAGATCTTTTGTCATTTAATATGCGTGTGTAATTCGCCACCAGATGCGTGCATATATTACAATTACAATATTTATAAATGTAGTCTTTATATATCTACAATCTGGTAAATAAAAAACTATTTTATTAAAAGGAAAATATTCAATAATAAACATTTGAAAAAAGAACTAAAATTGAATGATTGGCATTAATTAGCACTAGATTTACCAGAGCAGTCAAAATGACTGGTCTTGCAAGATCAAATTAAAATTCCTACTGCGTGTAATATTTTCTATAATTCTTCTAATTTTCTTTAATTTATAACAGAAGAATAAGTTTTAAGAATTTTATATATATTTGTAGGTAACAAATATATACTTTTTTGGTTTTGGTAGAAATAGGTATATTTAAGCTGGTAAATCTAGTGTTAACTACGAAAATATATTCTAATCGATTTATTGTATTTCCTTTCAATATTATTACTTAAATGAAAATAATATTTAATTATTAAAATATATCTCCAGCTACAATGAGAATAAAAACTATGATAAATCTACCTGAAATAATTCATCACAATTCGTCCCAAGGGGCATATTTAATATAAGCCGAATCAATGCACCAAGTTTTATCCCGACGGGGTAGTTAGCAATTATTGGCCTCGCGGGGAAGCCAGTATCGAGATCAAAGAATTCACGTCATCAAAGCCAACCCGATTAGCTGACCGTCGCATACCTGTGTGGTCGGCCATTTTTTTCTTTTCCTTTGATCGTTCAATAAATAAAATTGAGATTCCCAATGTATTACTATATTTTTATATAAAATTCTTGTGGTAAGTTGTCAATAAAAGTAACGCTACAATCTTATTAAAATCAATTTCAGAAGCGTAGAAGCCTTCGATGTGAATGAATTTAGGGGATGATTCTGTTGGATTTAATGAACCCACGATGGAGGTACTGCGGTATTTATCAATCATATTAGATCCTGTATAAACATAAATCAGCGGTTATAGTTTGCTTTGGACTAGGTTCATTAATTAACAATGGTTTTATATAGATACCAATATATTATATCTATTGGTAAGTTTTACACTTTTTACTAGCATCAATTTTGTTTCAGAAATCCCGCACGCTACATTATCGACACAAGCACTAACTAAATTTTGTCAAATATTTCTTCCTAGTAATTATAGTTGTTTTTTTTGCCAATAAAACAAAAGATGAACGTTAGAGATTTGAGCTAGCTACTAATTATTTGTTACTAGAAAAAAAAAACATTTTTCATTTACAGGCTATATTGACAGATCCCCTGCTAGGGTACCATGGTAAGGGCTTTCGCTAATTGAATGCCTATATACGCAGACGCGCTCTCTTCGTTATACATAGCCAAATATTAGCACCTCTATATGCGTTTGTTTAACGGTTGATTTCTTTTGTACGTATAACTAGATATGTGACATGTCGAATGATGACGGGGCGTTACGGCACATTTGGGATGTGTCAGCACCCATAAGTGTGCCTAGCCTTTCCTTATTGTATTTTTGTTTCAACAAATATTTTTTTTCTTAATTGTTTGACTATTAGTATGTGTTCTAGCAATTATTAAAAAAAAGTTTAATATGCGTAAGATTTCAATCATTATTTAAATAATTCGTTTAATTTTGTGTAATTCTTAATCAATAATAAAAAAACTAATGTTTGTAATGTTTTTTTTTCAGTACTGTTTCAAACGGTTCATATGTTTTTGATATTAAAGAGAGATTCATTTCAAAATTTATTTCCGTAACTAGATATAGAGGGTGTGTGATTATGACGGCAAACGAAGTAACAAGGGATGCTTAGGGGAAATGAGATCACCCTTTGAACATGAACAGACAGACAGGTAAATTTCCGGCTAAAATATACATATATGTGTTTTAACGAGTTGGGGGTAGTATTAAAAAGTTTCTCCTAGCTATGGAACTGTAAATGATGTTAAACTTGAAATTTACAATAATACTGTTATGAAATTAACTTTGTAATGCGTTTTTTTTTTCATGTAGTTCTACTCAAATGTGAAGTATGATATAATTATGGACTTTAAACATTCCTTTTTTAGTTGTGTTTACAATTTTCATTTGTTTTTTTAATAGCATTTGTTTTTGTGTAGTTTGTAGTAGATTGTTATTTAATTCAGTATAGAAAAATACTTATATAGAAAACTAAGCTATTATGAGATAAACGTTTACTTGTAGTTGACACCTTCACTATGCTGGCTTGATAAAATACTTAGTTGATATACTTCCAAGCTGTATGACAGGTTGAGTTAAATGTAATTGTACATAAAATATGTAGGTATAGAAGAAATATTAGAAAGCAATTTTCACTTGTTCATAATTTTCATCTCTTGTGTCTATATATTTTGCTCTTTAAACATTATTTACTCACAAAATCTCTACTATAAAAGCACATATTGCGTCCTGAAGGTGGCGACCTTAGAATGTGATGTAACCATCAATTTATACAGTTCGGGATGTTTTGTTTGTCTAAATATAATACTGACTATGTAGTGTTAATCAATAGATATGAGTTTTAAATTAGTTAATATACACATTATATAAAAGGAAATTATTTAAAATTATTTTGCTTATAATTTCCTTTAATGTGGATTTCCGCAAAGTAACGCCTGAAATAACCAATTATATTATATAAATTTAAAGGTAATTAATTATTTATTTTGAATTTTCAGTCTGCAATATAAATTTAAAAAAGCTATTATATTAAAAAAAAAAACAATTGAATATTATGAGATAATACATTTTGAAATTAGAAGCTAAGTATTGATTTTGATCTTATTAATGTCAAAAGTATTTTTTTTGTATGAAGTGAACAGAATACGAACCTATCGGTGAAGTGCTGAACTAAAACAATTTATAAAGAAAAAAGGTAAGTAGTGATTTGGCGCTCAGAATCCAGCACTCAGACACTACTTAAAAACAAGTCACATATATTTATTATTTTCTCGCAAAATTCCAAATATATTAATAAAGCTTGGTCACCCTCATCGTAGAGCAAATTATATTGGCGGTGGTGGAGACGATGTTTATAGAAGACAACCATACTATGAATAAACCGAAAGTTTAACCATTTCTTCCAACGAAGACTTTCCTTCACGCGAAATATATTTCTTGACTAAAATTGAATTGGAACAAATTTTATATTATATTTAGACTTTGAAACAATTACAGTTATAATCGAAATCAAAATGAAATCAATTCCAATTAAGTACGATTTATTTAATTTAAATGGTATATTTAATATTATATTTAGGTTACAAAAAACTTTTAAATTATTACATATTTATATTTATATTATTAGTAGGTATAAAACCTACTAATATTATAAATGTGAACGTGAGTTTGTTTGTTACGTTTTCACGCAACAACTACTTAACCGATTATGAATGAAATGAAACACACACATATTTTTGGAGGTACTTGAAGTAACATAGGATACTTTTTATTTAAATATATATATATTTTACTATAGTTTCCAATTGACTATAGGAATATATTGAGTATAGTTCTATTGAAATGATCTCTGATACTTATTTAATGACTTAAATGCGAGCGAAGCCGCGGGTAAAAGCTAGTACACTATAAAAATAAGGTAATATAAGAAAAAGTATTTATCCAAAATTCGGTAACTTGAACACACTAAACCACAATACAAAGTGATATTAAATTTCATGTAAAAGAAACTATTTTGTAATATTATATGTTTCAACAATCCCTGAAACACGATTGTACTGATAAGGGATGACACGTGTCCCTTCTGTTATATTTTCACTAAGACTCTTTTTTATTACTCTATTTTTATTTTATGTACTTCTGTTCATTAAAAATGGCTTTTTCCTTCCTTATAAGCATGTTTTAACTAATTTGAAAGACTATGTGTCTTTAGTAAGCTATATTTCGCATTTCTTTCGATTACTTTCAACTAACTAACTAGCCAGTATTTTAATTTTGTTTTTTTATGTTAGTGATTCTTTTTTTTCTCCCCTCTTCTTTACATCTATTTGGTTCTTGTTTTTTATTCTTATGTATTTTTGTAATTTTATTAGAAGTGTAGTATCTATCCCTTTATCACCTTGAGCATGCCGTTCTATCCTATAATTAAAGTTTCATTTAGTTTATATAATAGCAGTCCTTATTATAATATGTAGTTCTAATGTAATTTTGTAGGTAGGCTTTATAAATATATAGATATTACGAATGGAAATCTTTACAGCCTTTAAGGTCTGGGCGAGATATATTATAAACAAGATGGAACATATACATATACATTATATTATTGTAATGTATGGAGGGTTCCTCATTTTTATTACATATATCTACTATTATATATATTATTAAATTTAGAAACAAAGTAAATATAATTTTTCTTTGTAATTTAATTTGGGGATTAGAAATGTATGTATAACTACGTATCATATTTGTTATTTATTAAATAAAATTTGTAATATCAAAAGAGTGAATTAACAATTTTTCTGATTCGATAAATGTGGATTGTGTACAAAGAACTTTTACGATATATTTTAAATTTACGATATATTAAAAGTATTGTAAGAACTCATTAAGTATATACAGTAATGCCCCGCTTTACGCGAGGGATACGTTCCGGAAAAAATCGCGTTAACTGAAATTCCCGCGACCATAGAGAAGTTGAATGACTACATTATGTTTATACGCACTCTTTCGCGTAATTTAATAATAAATTTGAATTTCGCGTTATAGTGAAACCGCGCATGACGGGGTCGCGTAAAGCGGGGTATTACTGTACTAAGACTATTGCCTTATTAAGGTAGGCAGAGACGTCTTCAACCATGTTGTCAGAAGTTAAACAACTTTTTCCTCAAAACATTCCCCGTCACGTCTACTTGTTTACACACACTAAACGAATTCAGAGGTTATTTTTAGAAAAGGAAAGTAGTGGAATTTATTTCATAAATCATCTGCATACTTTGAGAAACATAAATACAAATTCAAACCTTACAGGATTAATAGCAATTTCGAAATTTGAAAAAAATCAGAATTCGTCTTATTGCTTCTTTTGTTTTTTATTAATGACGCGGCTTTTTTAAAAAAAAACTCTATAAAACTAAGAATGTAACATTGCAATGTTAATCTACATATCATTCATTTTACTCTTATTTACTTAACATACTGTCATAACTCATTAGTTATATCTTTAACATAATTTTTAATTAATATAAAACTACATTCGCTCGAGTCACGCTGTGTTCACTCGCTTTTGGAACGTTGCATTAGAAATAAACAGAATAAACGCGGTATATTAATAAAGTCTAGTACATTAGTTAAAATATGTTTGCGAATATTCTAAGACTAGAAAATTTTAATTTATAAAGCATATAAATCATATCTTTGTGTTAAGATTCCAAAATTCTAATAGATAATTAATTATTCAGTCATAATTAAAATAATATAAAAGTTTTAATTAAGAAACTTAAAAAGCTTTTAAATGTGAAAATTAATGAAAATTTTTAATTATACGGAGGTAATTTCGAAGGAAACAGTTCTCGTGCTGAAACTTTACGAGTTTCCATAATTGTTGTTCCGTCAAATTGATGTGATAATTTTCACTGGCAACATCGTTAAATTTGTAAGATTGTTTTAGATTTCGTGCTACTATGGGTTGTCAAAAATATTATTGCGAAATTTTGCTTTTTATTTTTACTTCAAAAGTAACTATTATGTTTTGTCATAATATTAACTACAGCCATTTTAAAAATGTTAAAATTCTTAATGAAGGCGATAAAGACAGAAATATAAAAGTAATAATTGAATTAATTTTGATTTTAAATTAATACATAAATCCCCGTAACGCTTTAGTTGAGGACCCCAGGTATTACTAAATGTAAAATCTTATTTTTTCTAAATTGTGCCAATTTAAAAAAAAAGGCAAGCTATAACCGTAATCGTACTTAACATAGAGCTAACTCTAACCTAACCTAACCTTTTCGTTATTCGTAGTCTTGGGGTCGTCGACTAAAGCCAAGGCAAATCCCGCTGGATGTGTTGTCCCCCATGTGTTTTAACTTCTAGACAGTCCTCAAGCGAGCACATCAGGCTATGTCATAAAAAACTATACAAGTCTTAGGTTTAGAGATACCAGTGCTACCAACATGTAAATAAACAACAATTATTGAGTTGTAATGTGTATATACTGACTTGCCTATCTTAAACAGTGGGCTTATCACGAATTTTAGTCTGGCTTTCGAACCGAGTTCGCTTCAAGCGATTTGTATGGAAATTTGAGCAGCGCCACCGCGTGCGGATATGGAACTACAATATTTTAGATACTTTTTATTAATTTTCGAACGTCTCGATCTTTCGTTCATTTGATAGATTGCTGGTGCTCGTTAGTCGTTAGTAAAAATTCATGATCCCGATTACTAACGGATCCGTTTTACTTGTGACAGCTCGATTCGAAAGCCAGACAGAAAAGAGAGAAAGAAAGACACATGGTGAATTTATTTTATATGTATTTCTGTCTATAAAGGATTTACTAGACAAGTGAACAATAAAATTCAATATAAAAAAATAGGTAATAAAATAAAACAAAAGAATGGTGCCACAAATGTGCTTTATTGACAAACCATAAAACAACCTTCTTAATACTATACAGCTTCAAGCCAACTACTTATTAAGGAAAAAAAACAATAACTCAAATTAAACAAAACAAAACCGATGATTTCTAAATCTGTGGAATAAATGGAATTAACACGTACAATTTTGAAGATAATGTGTGAAATGCATTTTTGTGTACGCAAACATGAATTTAATATTTTCCAACCATCGAGTTAAATATATGTAGAACAAACAACATTAAGAATTAAAAAAATTATTCATTTCTTTTATTCAAGTGCTCTTCTTCTATGTATTTATTTAAAAATGGTTAATAGGTACAATTATGTTCCATCCCAAACATGTGACGTCAGTCCTATCTAGTATATTTAACTCAATGGCGTCAACCCTAAAAAAGGGGTAAAGGTAAACATGTAAACACAGACTGAAAAAATAACTCATAAAATTGACTAGTAATAAAATGTACTAATAAAGATTCAATCACGAAGGGCCAGTGTTTCAGTTCGCATTTAACTATAGGTTAAATAAATCTTGAACACTTTAAGAAGTTTCAACGTATTAGTTGACAAAAATACTGCGATGTAATTCAATCGTCAATTAAAATATTGTATATAGAATATCTATTCATTTTATCAGAGTTAATCATCGCATACTTTTACTATAATTAGTAAAATAAAGTTTTTATAATATAGTTTAAAAAGTCAAGCATAGTTAAAAGCGGAAAGCAGAAGGCAAGATAAATAAATTACAATTAAATATATTACCGTGAAATTTTATTTAAACTATTGTTAAATAATTTTAGAAACACCGGCCCTAATAGAAAAATCAGTGATTCGCCATAGAAGTCGATCTATTAGAAATATTAATATTGTTAGAATTTCATACGCTATATCTCACTCAATTATCTATCTAATTTTCTTAACTAATGGACCCTATGTACAGGTAACCCGAATTATTTAAATACCCAAACAATTTTCATATAAATTTAATTATAATTAATTTTTTATTGACCTCTTAAGTGGCTATTTTATGTGACGCCTATGACGTCATACATATGGATAAAACACGCCGTTTAGACTTACATTTCACTGGACAAACTAAGTCACGTAATAAGTTAAAGAAATCTCTAGAAAATAATAAAATATGTATTATAAAAAGATAATTATTTACCACGTATCCAAAAAGTACGAAGACAATGCATTTTTAGAATTAATAAGTGACCTTTAACGAAGATTTTAAACATGCTATTTGACTGTATGTGTTTATGATTGCCTGTTTGAATCAAAATTATTAACTGTTGAAGAACTTTTTTTAGAGAGTTATTTATTATTTGTAAAAAACAACCATCTTGTTACTTTTTGGACATCCTGCCTGTATTATGAAGTTTTTAAAATAACCAAATCTGAACCATTGTTTTAGTTCTAAAATTAATATACAAGTTCATTTTTAAACACCAACATATTGCCGAATCAACCAGTCTAACATTCAGTAATATTGATTGACACTTAAAACTATTCCCAACAGTCACATTTGTACTTGTTTAACTAATTATTTAATTGACAAATTATAATATGCATTTTTTGTGATACAATTTTTCCTGAAAATATTTTTAAGCGCTACAATTGCTATGGTAGTTTTAGAATTGAGAAGAATAACAATGCAAGTCAAATAATTAATTTAAATTATTATATTGTTTACTAACTCACTTGAACTTACACATTTATTACTCTCAAAATTAAATTAGGGCTTTGGGTTTAAGGATAGTTTTAATACTGAATTATCACTAAGCCACAGATTTAATTATATTTGAAAAACAAATATTGATATATTTTAAAAGAAAAACTAAATAACAAAATAAAGAATCACCCGACCAATAATCACAAATTTATGAAATATCTAATTTAAAAAAAAAAAAGATATGACAGCTTTATTAATAATAAACTAGGCACTTTAGAATAAACATCAAATGTTTACAGAAGTACAAACTTACACATAAAGGATGTTTTTATTTATTGCAATTAATGTTAATATACAGTGTAAACTATGTATAACGGCACTGAAGGGACTGTGCATTTTATGGCGTTATAGAGAGTTGTCGTTAAATGGAGAGAAGAAAAGTCTGAATTAGAAAAGGGAAAGTTTATTTCAGACAAGTGATTTCGACGCTGTAGGGAGTTTGTCGTTAAACCGAGTGACGTTACATGGAGTTTAGACTGTATTTAAACGTCGTGTTAAAATAAAAAAAAATAATAAACGCTCTAGTAGTAGTATCCGCAGAAACTAAAACATATTTTTTTAAAACACACCGAATTTATACGCGGCTCTCTTAAGAAGAATAAAATTTGTATTTTAAATCATAAATGTAAATTTTAATGCAAAATAAAATAGCACCTTAAAAATGTATAGATTAAGGCCCCAAGGTTTATAGAAATGGATTTTAAATATGTAGTTTTAAATATAAGAAATTGACCATTCTGTTTGAATTAGTTTTATGTTATGTAAAAAAGTAGGTACAATCAATTCAGAACAAACAATGTATCCACTGAATAAGTTAATAGCATATTGAGTGAATCTCTCTACTATCTTGAAGAAGAAATCACATGATAATAATGATTACTGACGTCAATTGGTCTTTTTTTAAAATCCCAACTTTATTATTTTAATATTTACAACAATTTGAAAATGGCCCAAAGTTTAACATAAAGCATGGACATATGAGTGGTATAGTACGGAACGTGGCAGATAAATTTCAAGATAACAATCAATAATTTTGGTTATGTAATTTTCGCCTTACTAGGTTGACCATGGTATTGAATATTTTAGAATAATTTTCTTGAACTACAGTGGCTATACAAATAAAATTTTCTAATCATATAATGATTTTTTTCATTTTTCGTTTCGTTTTTAAGTTAAACGTGGATTTTTTAATCTAACACAATAGTGTTTATTTATAATTTCATATACACAGAGATTTATTCCCAGATTATTAGTTTACTACCAATAAAGAATTCAATTTGATGAAAAAAAAAGTTCATGAAATTTGATTGACGTTTGACCTTTCGTTTAAATAAATGATTGAAAAATTCGAACGCGTCGAACGAAATCGCAATAAATATATTTAAATATTTATACCGGGGTCCAATGACTTAAATATACGAGTAGGTACATATATTATAATATTAATATTATTTATTTGATTTATACTCTTATTCACGCATGTCTTTTATTTTATTTATTAATCAATCACTTGCAGATTTATTAGTTTTAAATTATAAACTATTTTTGAAGAAATTTTCTGATGCCGGTAAGTCGCGATAACAATCAGTTTTATTTATGTAATAATTTATTATATCCTTTATTATAAAACCCTATTTTGTTAAGGGTATAAAAGGTAGGCTTATAAACAATAATTTCCACAAAAAAGGTCGTAAGAAAAATGAGAAACAAGTTATACGAATTAAATTCAAATGAACGCTCGATAAAATGTATATTAAAATTAATATATAAAATTTAATATTTATTGTATAATTTTAGTGAAATAAATATAACATTCCAAGAATTCGAGTCTTAAGAAAAAAATTATTTATCTATTTTGTATGTATTTTTATCAGACGATGCTTCAAACTTCGATTCCTAACAGAAAAATACTTCTTCAATAAATGTGCTTAGATGTACCTAAGAATGTATGCACTGCGATTTTCAAATGAATACAGTTTTTGTAGGTATATAAGCAATAGAAAGATAGAGGATCACGGTGTCGTGAACGGCAAAGGAAATATTTGCATCCCTTTCACACATGCCTACTTCGACACAATAAGAATATAGCTATCCCTTTCTAATGATTGTTTCTTCCAGTACAAAGTCCAATCTGTATCCATTTGAAGATTGCCGACTGTATCTTGATTACGAACATTCCAAAGAAAGTATCTTAACTAAAAATATATATTTTATGCTGGCTTTATTAGTAGAAACAAACGACTGTGTATAATTTTCTTTTTCCATATAAAAAGTATTAAAAATATTCAATTGTTATTGTCTTTAAAGTGTGATAGAAGTGAAAAATGCGTAAGCGCCAAGCATTGACGCGACCATCCGTTCCTAGACTACACACTTACGTAGTATTAGCTAAAAAAAACCTCCATTTAACATTGACCTATGTCACAGCACGCTTTGATTTGAAAAACATAAAGTTATTGGTAAATTATACAACCTTATTTACCCCCAATATATATGATCGCTTAACAAACAACACCGTCCGAGTCAGTGGAGTGAAAAAACTGTTTTTAAGTGAACTTAACCGTTTGAGTGCGAATCGTCGCTATAGCGTCGATTTAGCGACGATTGCGTCAGTCAGGGTTTGGTGTTCAGTTGTTGAGAGCTATTTATATATTTATAATTTTATGAATAAAAAAATATTTTTTCTCAATTTCTCATAGCAATTTTCAATCTACTTACCAAAAACCCATAGCACTCAAACGGTTAAGATTCTTCATGATCTACTGAAGACATACTGTTTATATGCTGAAGTTTATTTATTATTACAACAAAACTCCACTATGCCGGTCATTTTAGAAAATGTGAACAAGATTGTATCAATTTTGCTAATAGCCCTATCTATTTTACACACTGAGTTAAATATAATAGAAAGGACGCATGCCACCAGTCGATATTCAAAATTTAAACATTATTATTTTATGTATTGTGTTTACTTAGTTATTACCATTGCACCTGAACATGCAATTCCAATGATAATAAGCTTGCCTATGTACCAATAGTTTTTATCTTCAAGTCTATCAATGTGTCCTATCTAACTGGTTTACACACGACTCTATGAGCGAATGTAGTAAGTGGCAGCAATTGTCAAATATCGGAATTTCGCAAGGATTCAGTATAACATAACTTCTCTACTATATTTAACTCAATAATCTTAAATATAACAAGAAAGTGCAAAATATATCTTACAATTAAAAAGATGTGAACAATAGTACGTAAATTGATTAATTAATTTTTATTTGATATTTTTATAATAAAAAAGTTACCTTACTTAAAAGAATTTATTTAACTAGCCTAGGTGTAGTTTTTGCTGAGAAAGAAAAAACCGAAACAAATGCAATTATTTAAATTTCGAATATAGACTTAAAATTCAATCTATTGGTCCTAAAATCACTTGTAGGTATATGTTAAATTAATAAATGCTATTTTGATTCTAAAAACGAAAGAATGAGAATATCACGGGCCATTGATAAATTCGGTTTCACATTCACGATTCTTAGACAATAACGTTAATGGCCGATATCTCAAAAACAAATCTAAGATTAAATTAGAAACCGAATCAATACGAATGATATGTATGTAACTAAAATTGATAACTAGTAACTAGAACTTTATTGATATAACGGCCCAAAGATATTTAACTAATAATAAATATTGTGTACAAAGATGGCACTTTATTATTTAAAAACAATTCCTGGAAATTAAAATATTTTCATAAGATATATTTTAAGTAGTTTTAACAAATAAAACTAAACAAAATTATAATTAAATACAAAACAATCGAACACAAATCCAACCATTTCACAGTTAAGCCCTACGCAGAGGACGGATTCACTTTTACGTGACCAAAAACCAACGTCTGCGCAGGCCTTAATAATAAAAAAACAATTGCATTAAAACAATCACACTTCATCCGCTAACTTCGAGACATTTGGAACAGCTAATTGTGAATGACATCAATATTTGATTATAAATAAGCTAAAATACACTGGGATAGACACATTTGTAAGATTCATAATAAGTATTACTTTAAAATGTCAAAATGACAATTTATACATACATCTGTCACTTTGACAGTTAAAGTACACATATCTTATAATCACTGTGACAGGTGCTAGAAGGCGTGGACTAGAAATGTATTAAATTTAATTATTTTACCAATGTATAAAACCTTTGTTACGCACTTTGATCGCACTTTGATCCATCGAACAATTCCAGTGATAAAAATGCGAGTCATTCACAATTGAGAGCTATAGAACTAATAACCTAAGATCCATAAAAAAACTTTAATTTGTAACAACGTCGAGGCAATGTAGAATAAATGCACAATGAAATATCTTAAAGCGTCCTGTCGTACTGGCCTAACTAAGTGAGGAGGCGGCCCTCTGGGTGGGAACTCTCCGGTGCTGTAATATTGACCTAGCATCTGGTCCTTCTCTATAAATCTATCGTATAACCATTTTGTCATGCCTTCCGTGTCTTTTGGGACCTGGACAAAGGAAAAACATATTACTTAAAGAGCAATTGATGAAAACTGCTACCACGAGGATAGTCAATATATAGCAGTTGCAGTTGACAGGGGATCTCTTTTCGCTGTGCTTTGGCTACTTCTAAGTAGTCCACTAATCTATATACATTTAATATAATTTCACAGCCAAATAAGAAAAGAAGACAATTTTCAAACTACCCTATATCATTTGAGCGCCTTAAAAATTATCAAACAAACTTACTTCAGAACCATGAAATACTCGATAATGCAAGTGTGTAGTGCACGGCCCCCTAAAGCCACAAACGATGTCGGACAAATGCAGCGGTTGGCGATTCTCATATGCTATGGTCAAATCTACGATCCATTCCACGTGGTCACCCATAATTCCCGGTTTAGTTAGACCTAGAACCATTTCATTCTTCAAATTGTTCTGATTGAAGTTATCATCTGGAATAAATTCAAACATTTATTGATACGCTAATAAAACAATTGATATAGGTAGGTACCTATATTGGTTGGTTGGTTGCCTGGAAGAGATCGCTACTTAGCGATAAGGCCGCCATCTCCTTACTCACTTACTCTTATATTTTCTTTCTCTATTATTAAGTAATAAATAAATAAATTTTCAGTGTTGGTGTTATATGTACCTATAAGTGTATATAAGCTACTTTAATCCTAAGTAGTTACTCCTGTACCTTTGGACGTTGAGTTTCAAATTAAACGACCATTTAAAGTTTATTTGTAAGCTATAAAATGCAGTTTACGACAACTATAATAGATTGCACGAACGCTAACGATGCACACGCGCTAAAGGCACGTTCCCTAATACTTTTTGCAACAAAGTAACACTTTGTTATTTATCAAAATCAATTTTCAATTTAGACATAGCGAAGGTTTTTTTTTAACTACCATCAATCATTTCTTAGAATATCAGAATTATGTGTAAATGATTTCACAGTTATTATTCAGGCGTTTATTGCACTAAGGCCTGAGTTCAAAACTTTAAATGACACAAGTCGTTTTTTCAAATTTTTGACCAATGATAATAATCGATTGCAACTGTTTATTGTCACCTAGTTCATTAAGTTCTGTTAGATCAGACTAACCTTTCTCACATCTGGAAGTAGTTGCTCCATCGTCTTTATTGGGCGTTGTCCCCAGTTCATCCATGATCACTTTCATGGCACCAGCTCTTGGTATCGTAACATATTCTAAACGAGGTAGATTATTTTTATCAGCAAATCTGAAAAACAAAAAATTTAACACACCTCTGTGGAGCAATCAAATTACGTAATAAATTCATTTGAAATGGATGTAAGTGACAGAGATATGTAAATTATCTATGAGCGCAAAAGAGACAGCTGCAAGACTAGTGTTAATGGTAGAACTTGAAACAGAAGGAAGAAAGGAATATTTGAGTTACATAAAAGCAGATGCAGCAACATCCAGTTTGATTGAAGGCGATTGGCGATTAACAGTTTGTTTTAGGTAATATAATATTGCAGCTGTTAAGCTTATGTCCTGAAAATGTTTCTAGTTGAACAATAATGTTATAAATTATGAAAAGTAATATAGAACTTCACTATAAAACATTTCATTTTCCAGAATAGACAATTAATTTTGGATGAGTTGCTATTTTCAAAAAAAGGAGATCATGCTGCCTTTTTTGCTTTTATATAACTCATTTGTTCGATAATACACAAATTAAATCAATGAATGTATTATTTTAAAAAACTTTTCCTCCTAAAGCATTCTAGTTTTTTCTTTTAATCTTGGTTGTTCCTTAAAATTAGTAATCATGAATCTGTTTAAAGTTTAAACTATTTCTTACTTGTGACTAACTTCTTTTCTCTTATGCAAGAATCCACCTTCAGGGAATAGCACCATAATTTGTCTCTCTAAAGGCAGGTACCACTGTCGAAGATGATGGCGTAACTCCTTAAGAGACTGCTCCCGTTTCGTTCGACCCTGTAACAACAGAAAATGAGTTATTTTAATCACTACAATAGTACAATCAATGAATTAAACCAAATAGCCATTAAAAAAAAAATTAAAAAACAATTGAAACCTTAAAAAATTATAAAATACATCGTTAATTACACTACGGCAATTTAAAGGCAAAAATTTAAAAACGAAAGAAACCCTTTATCTTGAGCGATGATCATCAAAAAATTTACCTAACGAGATCGTTACCGAAATTTCTAAATGCCAAAGCCTTTTGAAGATAAAAAAACAAATGTCATTAATTTATGAACAGGTAGAGTTTTAAGAGCTTCGTATTGAATGTAATCTCAAATATTATGATGAATTCCTTTTAAGGACCACACGCGTTAAGCTTACGCATGCATTTTTGAAATACGTGGCATTTTATCAAATTAACCTCTTCACCCTCTTAACCAATAATGTCGACGTTTATTTATTTTATAATTGTAGTAACTGACATTAATAAATATAACAAAAAAGTAGTAACAATTCATTCACTATATATTCACATAATCCCTCAATAAGAGAAGTAAAACAATTTTCAATTTCGTGGTTTTTTCACCACAAAATAATCATCACAATCTTATAAAATTACATTTATACATAAATATTACATAATAACTTATATAAAATTAGCAAATAATAACGAATAGTTAATTATGGCCTTTTGCCTCTCGTGGGCGTTATAATGCCGTACAATTCTGCAATGTACTGACAGCCCCCGTCTCAGATAAGAGAATAACTAAATAGAATATAATTAACGGCCTAAAATTTAGATGCATCACGAGTAAAGTTGTTTTGTGTCAATCGCCCACGTAAGACGACTGGTGGGCGTGTGAAATACTAATAATAATAGCTGTTTATTATTATGAAATGATTTCTTGTTTTGATAGTCACATTTTGGAATCACTATCTTAATTGTAGAAGAATTTAGAGGGGAATCGACGACATATATTAATGGCCAGTTAGTTTCTTCTAGATCAGCCATTCTCAAAGTGTGTTCCGCGGAACCCTAGGGCTAAAATACTGCAAAAAATACCTACCAAAGGGAGATTATAAGGTTACATCTAATTACTCCAACTAAATATTACGTAATATTACATTGTAATATGATTATTCATAAATACATATAAATCAGTTTTTTATAATTATATTAAGGCTTTTTTCTTCGCCAAAAAAGTTTGAGAACCGCTGTTCTAGATAGTAGGTATGTCATTAATAAAATAGATTATTTTTATAATTCGAATGCTTAATGTTGAATTTAAAATAATCAAATTAAACGCGATGTTAAGACTTTTAAACAGTTTAAATTGAGCTCACGTATAATCTCACATGGAATACTCAAAAAAAAACACCATGTATTTCCTTGGATCATTCATGCTTATTACGTAACAAAAGAACATATACCCAATTATATGCCGACCCTCTACACTTACATTTTAAAAGACAAAGTTTTCTAGTTGATCCTAACAATTACACAGAGTTTTATGAAAAGAAACTTTGATCTCGAGTCAATAGTTTCGCTGGTTTAGGAAGTTAACTCCAAACAGAGGATATTCTAGACAGATGCTTTATTCAGGTTAACCATGATTATATATATGTTTTATATATTCAAATACAATATATATACATATACATCACAATGAAGTTTAGTTTTAGCTGTAGTGTAATACCTACAGTGTATTTTAGAGATATTCCAACAAATGATTTTTTTAACACTACAATAATTTTAAAATGGCAACACTGGGTTATTCGGAAGTGGTGAGCGGAGTCGGCCATCTTGTTTTTTGACTTCTTTTAATAGCGTTATAATTGTTTTACACTGTACAATATTTATATGCTTGTTAATATTTAGTTAATAAAATAATTGTTTTACATTTTAAATATTTTAAGGTAAATATATAAATAATGCCTAAAGAAATCAAAAAAACCGTGAACGTTAAAATGAAGATATTATACATTTTAGTTTCTTCTTAATTTTAATATTGCATTTAAGATTGTGTATGGAATTTATGTCCTAGAAAAACACATAAAATATGGTATCCACAAATATTCCTGTAGCTAGCTTGCTTTCCCACGGGTGCAACGAACCGCTTCAAAACTGATAGCTACGAGTTCTTAAATCGCTAACGATCAAACAGCAAACTTTAAAGGCATGTCTCCACTACCCTGCTAACAATATATCTTGTTTCGTTAAGCTATTTTCAATACGAAACATTTCGAATAAAACAATACTTTTATTATGTAGCTATCAGTGGAGATGTAATTTTAAATTGCTTGTTTAAATATCAATATGTTTAAAAATTTTAACTTTTGTGATGCTATTTAATAATATATTTAATTTCAATATAAAAAAGTTCTTTTAACAGCAAACAAGACAGGTTAAGAATAATTTCAGTAAAATGACGAAATCGTTACTAAACCATTTTAAAGAGATTTAATGGGGAAAATAAAGGCACATTCTCGCATTTGGAATCACACAAACAAACACACATGCCCGATAACAAAAGATTATCACTATGACACTCAATAATTTTTTGTTTGTTTCAGAGAATTAATTTTTAAATTTCGAATTTAATTTTTGTTTTGTTACAATATTATATAATTTGTCGCTTATTATTATTATTAATAAAATATTTCCAAACTTAAATGCGAATTGAAAAAACATGTAATGGTTTTGAGTGCCTTGTAATGGTGTTGTAAATATTCTAGTATAATATAGTCTATGTACGTTATGTTTATTTATAAATGTTACATAACTATCTCAATTAAGTGAATTGATTGTAATAAAATATCTTATATCTTAGCTTTTTTTTTAAATAGTTCATTTGAATCATATACATACATAATTATATATATACATGGGTAAAGGATGTTGCTGTACTGATTATAAATAAATAGGTATAACTTTTAATTCAAGACCCGATATAGCCTAACCCGCTATTTCCAGATGTCTGCCATAAGACTTAATTTAGTCCATAACTCCCCGGCCAATAGGAGGACAGGGCAAATGTACTTATTTTTATTCTCTCATGTATCTCGATTAGAGAGATGTAGGATGTTACCATAATCAAATAAAATTCCCCTAGAGACTGCGTCGTCTTCTCTCAGCGAATTACGTTGGAGCATTAAAATATATAGGCACAAATCTAAGTATCAATTTAGGGGTAGGCAGCGACTGTAGAAAACCACTTTAAGGACACATTTAGAAAAATACATACAAATACTCAATAATACTTAATACTCAATAACCTGACTAATCCTGATAAGAAAAATAGTGGAGATATTAGCGCACGTGTTATTGACTAGTGAACCAAACACGGACGTCGTAGTGTCATCTCCCGCGTAACAGGTAAAAAATACTTCTAGTTTAAGATCATGTGTGTACATTTATAGATCATGTATGAAGTAAATAATAGATTTAAAACCAACAAGATAAATACGATAGTTTTAAAATCAATTGCAATCTATAATAATTCAATTAAAACTAGTCACCGCACTACGCATGTTACACAACACTAGAGAAACCACGTGGTGTTATCACTGCGTTATAATTAAATACCACTCATCCTTATTGTAAAAATGCAATAATGTTTCATTTTCCTACAACAAGCCAAAATACAGGAAACATCTCGATACTAACTATCTTCAACTCTTTAACTAACTAACCAGTATTATAATTTTGTTTTTTATATTTGTGATTTTTTTTTGATTTTTTTTCTCTCCCCTCTTCCATACATCTATTCGGTTCTTGTTTTTTATTTTAATGTATTTTTGTTATTTTATTAGAAGTGTAGTAAATATAGATCCCTTTATCACCTTGAGCATGCCGTCCTATCCTATAATTAAAATTTCATTTAGTTTATATAATAGTAGTCCTTTTTATAATACGAGTATGTAGTTCTAATGTAATTTTGTAGGTAGGCTTTATAAATAAATAAATAATATCATATACTGTAGTAATACAACTAAAACTACAGACAAATTTAAACGTAGATTTGTTTAACGAGCATACCAAAGCTTTCTTGACAAAACATTTCGAGTAAAAGCGTAATTCGATTTCTAACAATTGTCGTGCGCAAGAAGATTCAAGTTTGTAGGAAATTCCTGGAGATGTTTGAGTACTGAACAAACAATTACAGAACTTGTAAGCGAACACCTGGCAATGTTCAAGGTATGCTATTCTTGATCAGTTTTAAAACGATTGAAATTAAAATTGGAACGATATTGTTTCCATTTTATGATTATTAATTTAAAACTATTTTATATCACATTAAAAATTGAATATTTTGTTTTGTAAAATAAAATGAAAATAAGGTTGTAATAAATCTGTGATTATTCGCAAACTAAATCGAGCTAATTTAAAAAGTGCAGGCTATTCACGACCACAAATTAAAAGGTTTCGAATCGCTTTCATAATGAAAATCAGTATAAAGTTTTTTAAGATCAGTACTAATTTTAAGTGTTTTTTTTAAATTAAATTATTGGAACACAAAAAAGAATAACACAGTAAGCACATGCACTAAGAAGTTCCTCGAACAATAATATACTTTAAAGCTTCGGAGTAGAATTTAAAGTTGTCATGTCAAAGAAACATGTTTGAGATTAAATTTTTAAAACTCTCTCTGCACAGATATGTAGAAAGAGAAAAGTCCTGGGGGGATTTCGGAGGATTCTAAACAAATTATATTTCCATTTTCCCTTATTTACTTACAGTATCGCATAATATAAAAGTACCACAATCTGTTGAGTTAACTATATTAATGTCTTATCAGGAATAAAGTTACTCTGCAAGGATTCATTTGATATCATAACTCTAAAAAAACTCTAGGTAATACATTCATCCCATTGTATCTCGCTTAAATCACGGACTACTAACAAAAGCAGTAATGGATTACGCGTATATTCAGTTTTTTTTTAATCATTACCACAAAAGCGCAATTTTTAATATTAGTGAGAAAACAGAGCATTTTAAAAATTAACGAACAATGTATACAGAACTATGTATGAACGATACCAATTACCCAGCATTCACGTACGGTCCTCAAACTTTCACCAAAAGTTACCAATGAGGGATGTAATGCGTTTTCACCAGTTCACTTCTAAAATTAGGGAGGGATGAAACACAATTAGCCTTTCCGTGTACGTGACCTGTGGGCATATGTTAACTTTTTGGAAATTGTATGTGTACATTTTTATTTAATAATATTATATATCATAATAAATCTTTATGAAAATATTATAGCAAAAATTCTAATAAACTTTACAAGGATATATAAAGAAGTAACTACGTGTAGATTATACCTGTATATATTCTTATTATTTACTGTTTGGAATCATTGAAATGCTCATCTATGGTGTAATAACATTTAAAAACTAAATCCACGTCAGATTTTTTATGGGCAGAGTTTGGGAACCGGATTGTACTATTTGTATTTTAGATTATGTTATTGCTAATAAATTGTTGTAATAATTACATTTCAAATTAACTCTCCCAGCGTATCAAAAATGATGAAATAATGATTTTAGTGGGAAAATATGTTAAAAGTATTGCAATGGATCACTCAATTTTGTAAATTAAATTGAGATTATTAAGATTTTCAATAAAATAAAAGTACAAAATACTGCAATCGGCCATGCTCATTGAAACACCAATCAGGGAGAATGACGTCATTGCCCAGTAAATATGTCAGTGTCAAGGAAAGGACTATGTTGTTTTACTTCGTGTTCTGTTTAATTTTTACATCATTCAAGTTAGTTAACTCGTTGTTTGTTCGCTGTTTGGTGAAAAAATAATTATCTAACAATTGACAACAATGGAACAAGGATTTATTAACTCAAATAGCTCAAATTTGACCAGAATTGATTTGTTTATGTTGGGAGAGTTTCTAGCATCAAATAAAGACAAAAGTTTTATTTATAGTTTAATAAATTCTACACAACTCTTGTAAAGTTTGGAATT